>SNQJ01S0043398.1:0-17592 GCA_010110895.2 Picea sitchensis | reverse complement strand
GTGATTAAAATGAGAGAGCCTTGCCTCTTATTTATACTTTCATGTAGCTTCCTCAAGGGGTTACCTTTTAACCATCTTAACCCACTTTCCTTATTTTAGGGTTAACCAACTTCTAACCACTTGTCCACATAGTAATTTATTCATTAACTTTATTATTTAAATAATTTATTTTGTATCCACTTTGACTTATAGTACACTCATCACTTAACTTTATTATTTACCTTCTAAAATCTCTCAAACCACTTTCCTTATTTTAGGGAGTTCTCCATTAACTTTATTATTTAAATAGTTTATTTTTCATCCTCTTTGACTTATAGTACACTCATCACTTCACATTATTATTTAAATAATTTATTCTTTGTAAACACTTTGACTACTTTGACCTTTTATGGCTTCTAGATGACTCATGAGGGTTCTCCAACTTCACATGGCCATTACTCTCTAACTGTGAGGAGTTATGTGACGTTCCATATACCATCGGAAATGGCATGACATGTACTATCCATCTATAATAGTATTACCTATGAATATATCAAAACTCATACCATTATCCATCAAACAAACTTGGTTCCATTACCCAAACCTTTGTGCTACTGGAATTTGCTACCGAACTTTCTTCAAGGGTTGACACCAATGACAACCAACCCAATTAATCAACGGGGTGAGCCATTGGAGCAAGAGGAATAGATTTATGAAAAGGGTTTTAGCAACATGAGACTTTAGAGGATGCCTTCTTTGGTAAACCTTAGAAGACTTTAACCTTCCAGGGGGAAAAGGTTTTGGGAAAGAAGGATTCTGGGAAGGTGGAGTCACCAGGTGAGTTTCAAAAAATGAACTCATCAAGAAAGGTGGAAAGGGAAAGTTCCTTGGGTGGAGTCGCTAGGTAATCTAAGGGAAAGGCTTCAGGATATCTTACCAAAGTGTTGTTAGGATATGAAGAAGATTCAAAATCTTCCCCGACAACGATGCTAAAATTTTATAGAGAAAGTTGTAGGTTGGGAAAAGCCTGACCCAACCACAAAGAAAGAGATACAACTTGGGAATCCTACACCCAAACTCACCTCGATGTAGGTCCCACACTTCAAGGTTGACTAGGTCACTCTAGGGAAGCGATCCCAATGACCCTAGGGGGATTGAGAGTGAGATGGAGGGAAATGGAAGTGAAGCTCCTAGAGGTCAATTATAAGTGGAATAAAAGGTAGGGAGAGATTCCTTACAAGTCATTTAATTGTTTCCCCACAGGTATAGTACTTCTCTGGATGATTGTACCTTCCCGAGACACAAGAAAAGACACTTTGCAATGATATATGTTATTTGGATCAAAAAGTTAATCTTGTTGTCCCTAATTTGCAGCAATAGATAAAAATATATATCAGCAAGTAAATGGTACTATAATTTGCTCCATAAGTTCTAGAGATCAAGTAGAAAATACAAGAGAAAGACTAGCTAATATAAAGAAGATTTGATCCAAGTTCTATGTGGTGTGATGAATACTGTTTGTATCTTTTGAATGGTATGTTACAGTTTTCTTATATTTCTCTGTTATGCATTTGTTTCAATGCTATGTGTATTCTTGTGATTTCATGGTGAATATATGAAATCTATGAGAGTAGAAGAATAAGTTTCAATTGTTTCTCTTCCTAAGAATTCCTGCAAGGAGTGCAGTGAAAGTTTCGCATAGAGTGCGTGATAGAGTTCTGAGTTTTATCTCAGAAATCTCAGGAGGGGTAACATTGGCTTATATCAACAGAGGTGTGGCTGAGGTACAGATTCGTGCAAGGAGTGCACAAGCTGAGGGAGGAATTGAAATTATTCAACCCCAGAGAGCGATTGGAGAATCTTTGTTGTGAGGATCCCATAGAGTTAACATTATGGATAACTAGAGGTTATCGCAGAGCTATGCTAAGTGTGTGCATAGGGATTCTTTGAATCTGGAAGCCAACAAAGAAACCTAATCTCAGGAGGGTTAGAACCTTCAAATAGATCGAAGGGAGGCGGAGATTAAAGTCGTCATGAACTCTAAGTTCAGATGGGTTGACGTCTGGAAGAATCACCAAAGGTTCATCGAAGTTAGAGTGAATGGTGGGGCACTTCCAAGGGAGAGTGTCAAAACCATGAGAGTCGTTCGATCGTGATAAGTTGCGAGGAGGCTAAGCGGAGGTTCATCCAGTGTGTAATAATCATAGGAAATCTGAGTCGTTGATCCAGTGGGATCAGGGTCATCCATTGAGTTTCTGGAGTTCAGGGTTCGTGGTATTGGGGAGCAAGGTCGAGCTTTGTCTTTCAACACCCCTATACGTGAAATTAGGGTTAGATATGAGTCATTGATTAACGTGCTCTATGAACCATTGATCAAGGCGCGTACGGTTCAGAAAATTTGGCATTGGAGGAAAGGTGCACACATCGTTTTCGAATCCCCAAAAAGGAGAACGCCGAAAAACATCCAAGGTCGTTGGATTCATGGAAAATCTGGACCATTGGATCTGGATCACTGACTTTTGGGAGTCAGGATTTTGAAAGGAAAGAGGAATCATTTTTCGCAGATTTCCCAAATTGTGAAATCCTGGGATAAATTTAAATATTGGGACCCAATTCTCAGTGGAGGGTCACGTCAATTACATTGAGGGGGGGAGGGGATAGTCTTTTCTAGGCCCTAATTTGGTTTCAGGGTTTCAAAGGTGGAGGTTTTGAGTCACTTCACCTCAACCTCCCTGAAACTGCGAAGTGTGAAGTGTCGATAGAGTTGGGCCTATGTTCATATCACGCGGTCGTATTGGGAGAGGACCCATGCCTAGCACCTCTTCGTGTAGGTGGGGTTCTGTTGAATGATCGTGGGTTATTTGTTGCAAGGGTTCCAGTAGCGACCTGAGGGCCACTTTGGCTCAAGGAGAACAAGAGATTCGTGACCAGGAGGTCAGTTGGATCCCTTTGGGTAGGGGGTCTACATCAGGTGGTATCAGAGCTTACAATATTTGTTTCTGTAGGGAAAAGGAGGTAGAAGGCAAGTTGTGATTTGAATTCTGCAAGGAACATATTTGAACAATGCCGCCCATAAGACGTCATGATAGACCAATGCCCGATCCAACTGTGGAAAGGGAGATGAGAGAACTCCGTGCTCTATTAGATGTCGTGGAGACAGCACAAAAGAGGACAGCTGAAGATGGAGATGTCATTGAGGTTGAAAGTGAGAATGAGGCAGGAAATGAAGAAGTTGTAGTTGAAGACGCTGCAGAAGAATGTCTATTCAAAGTTGTTGCCAGAATAAGGGACAAAGCAAAAATGGGTATTCCAATGTACGAAGGCAACTTAGATGTTGAGGAGCTTCTAGATTGGTTTAGAGCCCTGGATAAATACTTCGACTATGAGGATGTCGAGGAAGATAAGAAAGTGAAACATGATGTCACTAGACTTAAAGGGCATGCAACACTATGGTGGGATGAACTACAGGCTGACAGGCGTTGCAAAGGCAAGAAAAAAATAAAAAGCTGGGATAGAATGGTTTCAAAGATGAAATCCAAGTTTATACCCAGGGATTACCAAATCAATCTATTTCGAAGAATGCAGAATTTGAGACAAAAGGGGATGACAGTGAAGGAATACACTAAGGAGTTCTACAGGATAAACATTATAATAGGTCATCGAGAAAGTGATGATGAGAAAGTCCCTAGTTACATGAATGGTCTAAGATATGACATTCAAGATGAGACGAGCATGGTGATGATTAGAAATGTGGAATATGCTTATCAAATTTCCCTGAAGGCTGAAGAGAAATTAGCCCGAAAGAAAGGACAAAGAGGCAGAGGTAGAAGCTAGAACAGAGGCAAAGAAATTTCCCAGGACAGAATACAGAAGACGAAGGAAGAAGAAAAGAAACCTCATACTCACTCTGAAAGAGAAGGAGGTTCACAGGGGAGACAATATGCTGACAGGAACACTTTTTCATGAGAAAGAGGAAGAGGAAGAGGCAGAGGAGGTGAGGTTAAATGTTTTGTCTTTGGAAATATTGGACATTAATATTTTGAATGCCCAGATAGAAAAATAGATGGAGGCGAAGCACACGTTTTAGAAGAACGAGGGCGAAATGTTGAGGCAGAAGATGTTGAAGGCGGGAGATGCTTGATGATGAGGAAGAGTCTCTTAAAGCCAGAGAAAGGGATAGAAAATCCAGTCCAGAGGAACAATTTATTTAGGACTGCTTGCAAGACCAAGGATAGGGTATGCAAGGTAATAGTGGACAGTGGAAGTATGGATAATTTTGTATCCACAAAAATGGTGGAGAAGCTAGAATTGGAGACTATTGCACATCCGAGCTCGTACAAAGTCTCGTGGTTACAAAAGGGACATCAAGTAACTTTCACTAAAGAATGTTTAGTTGAATTTAAGATAGGGGGATATAAGGATGAAATTTTATGTGATGTTATTCCCATGGACATTTGTCATCTTTTGTTGGGAAGACCTTGGCAATATGACATGAATGTTATTCATGATGGGAGGAAGAACACTTATACCTTGGAGAATAATGGTAGGGCGCACATGTTGTTTCCAATTAAAGACAAGGAGGTAAAAACGGAGGCGAGCAATACTATACCTCTCATGAGTGGGAAGGATCTTCTTGAGGAATCCAAGAAAGATGAGGAAATATAGTTTATTGTGATCAGAAAACCTAGAGTCATCTTAACCAGTACCAAGATAGATGATATACTTGGAGAAATTTAGGAACTGTTGAAGAATTTCGCTGATATAGTGGTGGAAGAATTACCTTTTTCATTGTCGCCGATCAGGAGCATTAGTAATCACATTAACCTTATACCTGGAGCGAGTTTACCAAACAAAGCAGTGCACCGATTGATGCCGCAGGAGAATGAAGAGGTCAAGAGGCAATTTTAGGATTTGATGGATAAAGGGTTGATTAGAGAAAGCTTGATCCAATGCGTTGTTCCAATAGTGTTAAGTCCGAAGAAAGATGGTGGCTAGAGAATGTGTACAGAATCGAGAGATATAAACAATATTACCATCAGGTATAGATTTCCTTTACCCGAGATAGATGACTTGATGGATTGCTTGAGTGGAGCAAAGTTTTTTTCAAATTTTTACTTGAAAAGTGGATATCACTAGATTATAATGAGGGAAGGTGATGAATGGAAGACAACATTCAAAACAAATGAAGGACTGTATGAATGGCTTGTCATTCCGTTTGGTTTGACGAATGCACCCAGTACTTTTATGAGATTGGTGAATGAAGTCTTGAAATATTTCATTGGGAAATGTGTAATCGTGTATCTTGATGATAAACTGATCTTTAGTAAGACTGAAGGAGAACATATGAAGCATTTATCTGTAGTAATGAGGAGGTTACAGTAGGAGAAATTGTTGATAAATCTGAAAAAGTCATCTTTCATGAAGACGAAGCTCATTTACTTAGGTTTCGTTATCTCTGTGAATGAGTTAAAGATGGATCTGGAAAAGGTAAGAGCAATCGAATATTGGTCGTCGCCAAGGAGTATCTTTGAGGTCATAAGTTTCCATGGATTAGCCATCTTTTACAAGAAGTTCATTAGGAATTTCAGCGGGATATGTGCACCAATGATGGACACGATTAAGAAAAGACACAAATCTTTTCATTGGACAGAAGAAGCAGAGAAAAGTTTTAAGTTGTTGAAGGATAAGATAACAGAATAACCAGTTCTGGTCCTGCCAGACTTCAGAAAAACGTTTCAAGTAAGATGCGATGCAAGTGGATTTGCGATTGGAGCGGTCTTAAGTCAAGACAAGAAGCCGATTGCATAATTCAGTGAGAAGTTGAATGAGACCAAGATGAAATATTTCACGTATGAAAAGGAATTTTATGCAGTCATACAGGTGCTAAATAAGTGGAGACATTACTTGGTTCCAAAATAGTTTGTCTTGTACAACGATAACCATGCTTTACAATTCATAACTCGACAAGAAAAATTGAACCAGAAGCATGCAAAATGGGTTGAATATATGCAGAATTTTACTTTTGTTATAAATCATATTTATGGAACTGCTAACAAGGTTGTTGATGCATTGAGCAAGAAATGTTTGATTCTGCAGGAGTTTAGAGTGAAAACTTTAGTCTTTGGCAATCTCAAGGAGATGTATAGAGATGATGTAGATTTTAAAGAAGCCTATGAATCATGTGAGAATCCAGTTCTTAGAGACAGAAGCCAATGGCTTGAATACTTGATTCAGGATGGACTGATGTTCAGGGGAAACCAATTGTGTATACTGAAATGCTCTATGCAAGAGAACCTCTTGAAAGAAAAACATAGTGGGGGATTGGTTGGACATTTCGGCCATGATAAGACTTTTGCACAATTGAATGGCTCATACTATTGGCTAGGGATGAGGATGGATGTCAAGAAATTTGTGAATAGATGCAAAATTTGTCAGCATGCAAATGAGAAAACCCAAAATACAGGGTTGTATCAACCGTTTCCAGTACCAGAGAGGCCGTGGGATGTGATAAGCGTGAATTTCATGTTGGGATTGCCAAGGACACAAAGGGGTTGTGACTCCATATTTTTGGTAGTCGATAGATTTTAAAAAATGGCACATTTCATACCATGTCAGAAAACCAGTGATGCAACTCACATTGTAAATCTGTTTTTCAAAGAAGTTGTTAGACTTCACGGCTTACCCAAGAGTATTGTTTCAGATCGAGATACCAAATTTGTTGGTCATTTCTGGAGGACCCTGTGGAAGAAATTGGGGACTAATTTATCTTTTAGCTCAGCATATCATCCTTAGACGGATGGATAGATTGAGGTAGTGAATAGGAGTTTGGGGGACTTATTGAGGAGTTTGGTAGCTGAACACCACAGCCAGTGGGATTAGGTTCTCCCACGAGTGGAATTTTCATATAACAACTAACCTAATAGGAATACAGGATAGATTCCATTTTAGATAGTGTATGGAGTGCATCCAAGAGGAGTCTCTGAGTTGAAATACTTGGAGAAGAATGAATTTTGGAGTGCTAGTGCTGAATATTTTGCAGAAGGAATGCAGGAGCTCCACAGTAAAATCAAAAAGCGGCTGCAAAACTCTAGATAGGAATATAAGCATAGAGCAGATCAACACAGAAGATAAATTCAGTTTGAAGTGGTAGGTTTGGTTTTAGTGCATCTCATAAAGGAAAGGTTCCCAAGGGGACCATACAATAAGATGAAAATGAAGAAAATTGGACCATGTAAGATTTTGTGAAAGTTTGAGGCAAATGCTTACGAAATTGAATTACTAGATGGGGTAGGAATATCACCCATATTCAATATAGAAGATATATATCCTTATAGAACAGATGGGATAGAGAGATCAGAGGATCAGAAGGAAGTCCAATGGGTTAAGCAGATGCCTATAGATGAAATGCCACAAATGGAAAAGATTGTTGATCAGAGAATTGGTAAAAAGACCAAGAGGAAAACATATTTTGAATACTTGGTGAAGTGGAAAGGACACCTGATTGAAGATGCCAGCTGGGAGACTAAAGCAGATATCCAAAGACTTATATAGACGATACAGGAGCTCATGAACAAGAGTTCATGAATTTTTCAGCCAAGGGAGTATGATGCAGGAGCATCGTACGCACGCGTGAGTGGAGGACAACCATATAGGCTGGCACACATTTTGAGAATGTTTGAATTTCAATTCGGGACACATTTATGAAATATCTGAAAAGATACGTATGCATTTATGTTTTGGGGGATTGTAATACAGATTATGAGCATTGCTCTCATCTGTCGGATAAGGAGGCATTTATTGTAATTTATGTTTAGTAGGTAGCTTTTAATTTCTGATAAGATAGCTTAGAGAAGAGAGAGGGAAGAACTTAAGAAGACTCTCATTTGTAACTTAAGATTCGATATTGTAATTTGAGGTAGAAGATTAGGAGAGCAGAGAAGGATAGAAAATTGGAGATTGTATGAAGAATAGTTGTTGCTATTGAACCATGTACATAAGTCTTTGGATTGATATAAAGAAGCTTTGATCCATGTTCTGTGTGGTGTGATGAATATTGTTTGTATCTTTTGAATGGTATGTTACAGTTTTCTTATATTTCTCTGTTATGCATTTGTTTCAATGCTATGTGTATGCTTGTGATTTCATGGTGAAAATATGAAATCTGTGAGAGTAGAAGTATAAGTTTCAATTGTTTCTCTTCCTAAGAGTTCCTGCAAGGAGTGCAGTGAAAGGTCCACATAGAGTGCGTGACAGAGTTCTGAGTTTTATCTTAGAAAGATTAGGAGGGGTAACGTTGACTTATATCAGTAGAGGTGTGGATGAGGTACAGAGCCATGCAAGGAGTGCGCAGGCTGAGGGAGGAATTGAAATTCTTCAACCCCACAGAGGTTGGAGAATGTCTATTGCGAGGAGTGCACATAGTTAACATCGTGGATAACTGGAGGTTATCGTAGAGCCGTGCTAAGTGTGCACGCAGGGATTCTTTGACTCCTGAAGCTAGCAAAGAAACCTAAGCTCAGGAGGGTTAGAACCTTCGAATAGCTCGAATGGAGGCGAAGATTAAAGTCATTTCGAACTCTAAGTTCAGATGGGTTGATGTTTGGAAGAATCACCAAAGGTTCATCAAAGTGAAAGTGAACGGTGGGGCACTTCCAAGGGAGAGTGTCGAAACCACGAGAGTTGTCTGATCATGATAAGTTGCGAGGAGGCTAAGTAGAGGTTCATCCAGTGTGTAATACTCACAGGAAATCTGAGTCATTGATCCAGTGGGATCAGGGCCGTCTGTTGAGTTTTGAGAGTTTGGGATTCATGGTATTGGAGAGCAAGGTCGAGCCTTTTCTTTCAACACCTCGATATGCAAAATCAGGGTTAGATATGAGTCGTTTATTAACGTGATCTATGAATCGTTGATAAGGGCGCATATGGTTCAAGAGATTTGGCACCAGAGGAAAGGTGCACAGATCATTTTTGAGTCCTTGAAAAGGAGAACGCCAACAAGCAGCCAGGGTCGTTGGATTCGTGGCAGCTATGAACTGTTGGATCTGGGTCACTGGCTTTTGAGAGTCGGGGTTTTGAAATGAAAGAGGAAGCATTGTTCGCAGATTTACCAAATTGCAAAATCCCGAGAGAAATTTAAATATTGGGACCCAGTTCTTAGAGGAGGGCCACGCCAACTGTGGTGAAGGGGGGGCTAGTCTTTTCTATGACCTAATCGAGTTTTAGGGTTTCAAAGGTGGAGGTGTTGAGTCACTTCACCTCAACCTCCCCAAAACTGCGAAGTGTGAAGTGTCGATAGAGTTGGGCCCGTGGTCATATCGCGCGGTCGTATTGGGAGAGGACTCATGCCTAGCACCTCTTCGTGCAAGCGAGGTTCTATTGAAGGCCTGCGGGTTATTTTTTTCAAGGGTTCTAGCAGGGACCTGAGGGCCGCTTCATCTCAATGAGAACAGGAGATCCATGACCGAGAGGTCAGCCGAACCCCTTGGGGTAGGGGGTATGCGTCAACCAATCTCTTGGATCTTGCTTCAACTTGTAGACATGAGTCTTCCAGTATTGTATTTTGAAACCAAATTTCCACATCACATTGTACCAACCTGGTACACTTGCTCAACTGAAAAATCATGTGCTATATCTATGTGCTTTCTACAAAGTACTATCTGTCTCACTTCCTGAGAGTATGTCCTCTACTTTCTTTGCAACTATTCCTTCTAGAACCAGGACTCTGCACCTGCAACTACTATTTCTGAAGCTGAGAATGACTGCTCTATTCTCTCTATAGTTGTTGAACTCTGAGAGTAGCTCCTCTATTCTATCATGGCAAAAATTTCATTTGAGAGTGGCTCAATAATTGATATTGAAGGTAGATTTTCTTCTTTCATGGAGATAACTCAATCTCAAATACAAGGAATGTTCCCCCTAAACCTCATATTGTATCAGAATCATGGTTGTTCTAGTTGTCTTCACGAATACTTGAATTATTTCTACAATTACTAGAGAAAGTGTCTCGTCATAGTCTTATCCCTCTTGTTGAGAGAATACTTTGGACACAAATCAAGTTTTTTACTATTATCTGCAACATGCTTGATCTATTAGATAAATCTTGGAATTAATCACTGAATTCCTTTCTAGTCTCAAGGAAAAATCCATATCCCAGTCCTTTTGACTGGCTTCCTTCTCAGTCACTGAAATAAGGTAATCTTCTCAGGAGATTTCATGTCTCCTAGAGTTCTCTGAAGCTAGGATATAGTCATCTCAACTCATGGAATTTGTCTTCTAGTCCTGGAAGATGTCTCTTTTTCCCATATGATCCTTTCTAAGGCCAAGCTTACTCTTAGTCTTGATTTCTTCTAAGTCTACAAAAACTTCATAGTCTCTACAAGATATACTTGGTGTTGAATACCAAGTCTTAATATGAAAAGTTGAGTCAGACTTCAAACAAATTCTGCTTCTTGTCAAGGTGGCTTCATTATCCATTGACCAAGTCTACTATGAGTTCTATTCTAATGTTCATTAATCTTTGGATCCTTCTGCTCATTACAATCAATCTCCATATGAGATACTATGTATCTCAAAAGTAGCTTCTTCTTCATCTTCTTTGGTATAAGGTCATGTATACAACTTGAATAGTCTACCTCATGTCTCATCTAATATGTTGTCTCATGCAACCATCACTATAGCTTCCTCAGGGTTATCACCTATGACTTGCCCATAATAGGAACAACAAGGGAGAAGCAATATACAAGGATAATACTCTTTATAATAATAATAAAATAACTAGTGAGAACAATTGTCACAGTACCTCCTTTAGATCTATCACTTGTGACCTCCCGAAACAAGGGTAAAAAGTAAGAAGTACAATAATAAGAAATGAGAGAAACACTCTTCTAGTGTTGTGATCAATCATTCCTCCATGGTAACCTAGAACCAAAACAATAAGTTTCTCCCAGAGGAGATCCTAGTTATATCTAGTAAATGATTACAATAAGAATTTATCTTAATATGCTCACATGCTACCAAGTATAAAACTTTTCAAATATTTCTATCTCAACTATATTGTTTTCTTGTAATGAGGTAGTTATCAAACTTGACATGTGAAAATTTGAATCTTATCAAATTAATCAATCAAACCTAGAACCTGGATTCTTTGTCCTCAAGAACGAGTGTTGTTTCTTCTCTTCCTAGTCTCCTTCACTCAAGATGATAAGTATTTTCTTCAACCTGTCCTCTGTACTGAGATAATATGCTTTCTTGACAGAAATCTAAGTTAGAGAATAAACTCTATAATCTCAACTTTAATCAATATAATACCTTGAATTTAATTTTTACCAATGGTTAGTATGATGGTTATTATTTCAACATACAACCTAGATGTTCATAAGATCAAAATAATGCCATAACAAATAGATGCATATCAAAATAATCAAACCTAGGGTGCATTATTCCTTTGAATGTGTTGGATCTGAGATCCCTCTTGATCTATGATTTTTATTTAGATAAAATATCCTTTCTCATGCAAATACCCTTTAAAACTAATAATACAGTTTTAAACATATGTAATTACATACCTTTGACAGTATCGACATGTAGTGGCACCATCCATCAACAACGACAATAAATAACAAACCTTTAAAAATTTCAAAGGTGCTATAACTTGTAATTTAAAGGTAGTTGGATATTTTCTAGGGTAAGGAACACTAGGACAATAAAAATTAGTCCTGACACTTCACAAAAACTTTCCCTACAACTGGTGCAAAGAAACTGGCGTGAAGGAATTGGCACTGCAACTACAACTTAGGGTTTTATGAGGAAACCCTAATTTATCAAAATTCAAATTTTTGGAATTATGATCAAGGGACTAGATGCGTTGGGCTAAGGGGAGTTTGTTGGAGCTGACCATTTCAGAAAATTCCAAGTTTTACCCCTTAAAACTTGACCTGCACAAATATGGACTAGTACTTCTGGTACTAGTTATGGTTTCTTGGTTTTCTGGTTTTCTGGTACCAACCAAAACCAGGGTTTGACTTTCCAGAGAGTTTTTCCACTGAAAAGGTGCGCTCAAGTTGCCAAAATATGTGCTAGGGTAGGGCGCACTTCCCTAGATAGTTTTTGGTCAGAAATTCATCTTCAGAAAAAAGCCATAATTTCCTTGTACAACAACAATGACGTTTTTAGATACCCAGTGAAAGGTTCTCTATTCAGTCAAGATTTGATACCATGTTAAATTTTAATGTTGTTATTAGGTTATTTACAAATTACATGAGAATTCAATGCATTTCTAAAACAAGATCATAAGGATGATCACTGAAAGAAACACAATCACAAGTTACACAACATTTATCCTGGGAAACCCTCATGGGGGAGAAAACCCAACAAAAACTTCCTCAATAATAGAATGCCAATACAATTCCAAGACTAATACCAAAACACCAAGAATAAACTAGGACTGAGCATGTGCCTCTCTTCTCCTTCCTCCTGCAACTGCAACTAGCTTCAAAAGATGTGCATTGGATGAGTGAGTGAATGAGTGAACAAGTGACGTGCCATCCTCACTTATAAATACTAGTTGATGAGGTGCTAGGGTTATGTTTCTTCACTTAGTAGGGCTGACTTCTTCCAAGAGTGGTTAAAACGACTTTATAAAACCTAGGGGCCGATTTTACAAATACCACCATATAAATTTGGTTTGACCAATCCAAAAAAGGGGATTTGGTGTTATACAAAAACTGACATGATCAATCCACAAAAGGGGATTTGATATATAATATAATAACTCAAATATAATTAGAATATTCTTTGAAGTTACAATATTTCAACAGTGGTTGTGAGGTGCCCAAGGTACAAGGAGTACAATCCATTTTGAAAGAAGTAAAAATGATCGAAATTCACATTTCCCAATGCAATATTTTATTTCTCCAATGAAAAAAAGAGTATGACTAGTTCCTTTACTATTGGGTTAATTGAGTCAAATAAACAAGATCTAGAGAAACTACCTCCTTGGGGGTGTAAGCCCTTTTAATTCCCAAGGCAAGTTTCTTTAGCTAGGGTTTAAGCTAAGAGGGTGTA
Source organism: Picea sitchensis (assembly GCA_010110895.2). Classification (NCBI taxonomy): domain Eukaryota; kingdom Viridiplantae; phylum Streptophyta; class Pinopsida; order Pinales; family Pinaceae; genus Picea; species Picea sitchensis. The sequence continues at coordinate 4,551 of SNQJ01S0043398.1, read as the reverse complement.
TGCCCTTATACTTCTCTTAGAAAACCCTTTGTAAAGTAATAAGATGAAGCATAAAGTGATGAAGACTATGGTGGGGGTGTATGCCCTTATAATTCCCACCTAGTTCCTAGCACAATAACCTTGACTTGAAACAATAATAGCATAATAGTAAAAGACCATACCAAGATCAAGACAAATTCCAAGATAATCCACCACAAGAGATAGAAAGCATCATCCAATGCTAGCGTTAGATCTCCTCCATCAACCATTCATAAGCATATCCATAAACAAGTGAACAATATATATAAAGAGCTAAGTGTGGCACAAATTTTAGACCAAGTCCTCTCACAAGAGGGAGAGTTATGATTAAAATGAGATCTTATGATCTCTATTTATACAAAATGTAGCTAACATAGTTTTTCCACAAATTAAGGAGTAAACCAAAAGATTATGGGTCAAAAACCCTAATCTTGACCCCTTAACAAAGTAATATTAAAAAATTAACTTAACATTTCACTTTTTGCACAAATTAAACCCTAATTTAGGACTAGGACGTCACCACTTTAGAGGATGGTTTTCCACTTTGAGGAAGTCATTAGTGTTGGAGAAGCATGGGTAGGCCTCCAAAGGCCACATGTCAAGCATATAAGAACTCTCATCATGGTGAATACCTTTCTCCTCCTTAAACATCCATGTGTCAAAAGAGTGGCATCTCACCACCATGCCGTAGCCCCAAAAGGATGGCATCAAACTAAAAAATAGGACATTTTTCCCCTCCTAGGAAAATTGTTTGGCAAGCGAGGGTTGGAATAGGTTGTCCAAGTCATCATTGAGGCCTTCCAAGTATGATCTCTCTCATCTAGCATGTGGGCCTCTGGCATCCAACCTGTGGGCTTGTATCCCCATGGAAGCCCAAGCTAGGACTGTTCTCCCAAAACTGTCCACCAACTAGGTCCTGGAAAGACAAATGGGCATGCCCTCCAAGGATATCAAGTCATAACATCATGATAAGTGAATCCAATCAATAAATAAACCATATAATCATGTGCATCAAATATCACTATATCAAACAATTAACAACTCGAAGACACTATGCGACTTGTCAAGCTTGAATATGGGAGGGTTAACAAGGTGTTCTATTGGTTAGATATTGCCCTAGGTCAAGGACAATTTCCAAGAGATCACTCTCTAATCCATGTAAAGTGGATGAAGTAGTTGGGTTCAAGACTCAATGGACATAAGGCTCATGACATATAAGGGGTCGTAGTGTCTCATTCATGGGTGCCTTTATAGAGGGTGTGTGGTACCTTCATCCACAATTCACTTTTTCCAAGACCATCAATTTTCCTTTTATCTCTCTTTCTTTATTTTCTTTAAATATAACATAAGGATAGGTCGAAGGTCATTGTCTTGGCGTGGTGACTAGGTGGGGCAATGTCATCCACAAACACCTAATTTAAATGAGAAGGATGGCTCGTGATGAGACCCCCTTTCTCTTAACCATGCAACTAAGATCCATTACCCTGGTTTGGTGATGAGATGATGGTAATGTCATACCACTAGATATTCATGGACGTGATAGGTCAACTCATTATGAGACCTCTGATCCTTTAACTAACCTTTTAAGCATTCTTTATTATATTGTGCATCCCCTTTATTCAAAGATAATTGTTTCATTGATTTCTTGGGTGATCCATGGGTGAGGCATCTGGAAGGTTTATACCAGGCTTTTATCGTTTACCCAACACCAACCCCTCTAGTCCTTTAGCCCCTTCTTCCCATAGAATGAGGGACAACCCCTTCTTGGGTCAATACACCCTAAAATCCCAAGAGATAAGGAAATGGAGGGGAATGATGATGGAAAGTGATACGTATGGTCCATAATGGTATGATGGCTCATTAAGGGAGTTCCTAGTAGAAAATCCATTCCCAAGGAAGACCACTTACTAGGGAACAATGACAACCACCAAGGTGAATCAGGGAAAAAGGAATAATGTCCAAGCATATATCATGAAATCTAGAGAAATATAAGATACAACATAATCAAATGGCTTGAATATTGAAATGATGCTCACCATAATATTGACTTGTACCTCATGGATCAAGGCCCACTGCCTTCAGGAAGCCAGATGATGTGGTGGATACCATCTGTGAAAATGTGACCATATTTGGTGGTGAGTGGGTTTTTCATATGTGCGAAGGGTACTATTGGTGATGTAGTCTCTTGACACTCCATATCTGCAACCTAAGGGCCTCAAGACATAATATCCTTAGTTATCCACAAAATGGGGATAACAATTACTTCCCAAAAATTTGGAATTGAAACTATCTTGATTTATTTGTATAAATACAAGCATAGAACATTACAGAGGCATCGTGGAAATCCCCAAAATATTATACTTTTGATTTTGATATAATACAAAGTGTTACTGATTTTCCTAGTGTGTGAATTATATGTTTCGAGTTGTTAATTCATATCTGCATAAGAAATATTTAGTGACAAACCAAAATGCAAGAGGGCCCCCTGAGAACTGAGTTTGTTACTCTATTTATAATGCCTGGTCTTTATTTATATTTGCGTAATTTATCCTTTCTTCCCTCAAATTTTACTTATGCTTAATTTCATTTACAATTTTTCTACAACAATTATTGATCACTTTACTTTGAAGAACATATCCAATTTGGTGATATTTGTAGTTTATGGATTCAATTGATAAAATTCATAAAGCTTATAATCAGATGATTGAATAGATGATTGAACATTGTTGTAATTAAAGGAACTATCATTAGATTTCAATTTTGTTGAGTTTAGTTTTCAATTTTTTAGAATCAATTCCACCTATCATTAGTTGACAGAAGCCTTTTGGAAATTATTTGTAGCTCATGAAATCACATTGATTAAATTTATGAAGTCAAGGGCTAGGGATTAAGTGGTTATTGATTTTGAAACTATTTATTCACTCTGTTTTAGTTTATACTCTATTTTACTTAGAATTTTTTTACTCTCAGAAAATATTTTTCTCTCATAATTACTTATAAATTTGCATTCATTCATAATAATAAATCAATAACTAAAACTCTGCACATACAATGATGTATATTTCATAAGATTACAAACCTGAGTTGACAATTTAATGAACCGAATTCCTGTAATAAAATTTGACTGAAATTTTTGTTATCGTGGCTGGGGAAATATACACAAAGAATTGATTTCCCGTTCAAAAGAAAAAAATCATGTCAGTTAGAATGCATGAATAGACATAGGGATTCTAGAGGTAGATTCATAGGAAGAATAGTTATAACTGATAACCTAGTTATAACTCCATCTATTTTCACTCGTGGTGATGTAAGAGCCACACCATCTACTAATATATCTGTAAGTAGAACCATCAGAGGAGGACCATCAATAACAACACCAACATCTGAGTTAAAATGGAAATCTAAAGAGGAGGAAGAGATTTTCCTGCAACCAACTCAAAAAGTTGTGATTCTTTTATCTATTGAAGAACAAGAGAGGAAGAGATTTTCCTGCAACCAACTCAAAAAGTTGTGATTCTTTCATATATTGAAGAACAAGAATTCTTCCAAAGCCACCTTGAATTTCAATATCCAACCCCTACCACAATTGAAGTTGAAGTTTCAGTGGAAACACAAGGATCTGTAAACATGTCAGGGGAAGAAGAAGCAACTAAAATTGGAGGAGGTGGAGGTGGACCTCAAAATGGAAATAATCAAAGAGATGATGGAATAAGAGGTGGCAGACATGGAGAAGCAGGAGTAGATGAAGTGGAGGAATTTGGATTTCCTATCAAAGATCTGAATGAGAATGTTCATATTAAAAACATTAATATTTTTTCCTTGCCAAACTTTCTAGGTATGGTTTCTGAAGACCCTGAAACATTTTTATTTGAATTTGAAGTGTTATGTCGCAATTATGATTACTCTCAGGATGCCCAAAAACTGAAATTGTTTCCAAAAATCCTTAAAGATTCAACTTTACGTTGGTTCATGGGTTTAGGAACAAATTCCATCCACACATGGGATGTTATGAAACAAATCTTCTTAGAAAAATATCGTGACTATTGCACAAATATTCATATGAGAGAACAATTATTCAAAATCTCACAAAAAGAAGAAGAAAGTATTGAAGAGTTTCTAGAACAATTTCTCTACACTGTAAAAAGAACTAAACAGATCCTGAAACTCTTAAATTTATGTTTCTCTGAGGAATTAGGGATGAGTGGATTGATATGTTGAATTTGATGGGAAAAGGTGATGTGTCTCACCTAGATTTTTCAGAAATTGGTGACTTATGTATACACATTTCAAGAGGAAATTGTAAATTTGGTAAGGGACCTAGGGACACTCTGTCTTGAGTCCAAAAGTCAGCAACCAGAGGGGTAAGTTGAGTTGAAATTGGAAATTTACTTGATGTTAAGCCCTAATATTGGCTCATTACCACTTAATTGGGGCATATTAGATTAGTAATGTTATTTTATTTATGTCGGCTTTAGGCCATTAGTTGTAATTTAGATTAGTAATGTTATTTTATTTATGTCGGCTTTAGGCCAT
>SNQJ01S0043397.1:64183-92509 GCA_010110895.2 Picea sitchensis | reverse complement strand
TTTAATGGTGATCTTGTTGATCTCTCTATAATATAGACACATACGCCATGGGCCCTCTTTCTTGAGTACCATTACCACCGGTGCAGAGTAATAAATTTGGCTAGGTCTAATAATTCCAGCCTCTAACATTTCTTCAACCATATGCTCAATTTCACTCTCATGGGCATAAGGGTATTTGTAAGGCATGATGTTAGGAGGAACACTCCCAAGAATTAGGTGAATAGAATGATCATGATCGCAAGTGGGTGGAAGACCTCTGGGGATATCTTCAAATACTTTGGAATGCTTATCAAGGATCCCTTGGAGATCTAGGGGAATATATGGCTTAGATGTTTGAACATCTAGTGAGCATAGTTGTACAATTACACCCTGATGCCTCTTTTTCAATAATTTTGTCATACCATTAGAGCTTATCACCTTACTAGGTTTCCCTCTGATACCCCTTAACTCAATATCCTTTCCTTCCAATGAAAATTTCATGAAAAGTTATTGAAAAATAAAAGCCATTGTTCCCAATGATTGTAACCATTGGACTCCTAGTACGACATCAGCACCTGTTACCCATGATTTTGGTCATCATGATGATGTATTGATGATGGTGTACTCATGCTCTTCATAAGAACGTTCTCCTGAGAAAAGTTACTTTCATCTCTTCCCAGAAAACTCATTTTTGAAGAAGGTTCGCAGGTTGCTAGTGCATTTGGGTGCGAGAATGACCCATTCTCGCAGGCTGCTTTAAGCTAGGGTGTGAACTTCTCGCACTGTGTTGAATAGACAGGGTGCGAACTCTTCCTAAAGCATGGAAAAAGATGGAGTGCGATGCTTCTAGAAGGGAATCTTCTAGAAGAATGGGTTAACATTCGAATGGTTATCTTTGTACTAGATTCCACGATATTTTGGGATCATTCTTATCAAGTAACTAATTCATTCCTCTCTATATATTGATGGAATTCTCATGGAAAGGTTAAGCAAGATTCATTGGAGAATTGGTGAAGAGAGTGTGAATAACTTAGCTTGAGCTTGAGCTTGGAGACTCTATGAAGTCTATCAAAGAGGATTTGATCTTCTTCATTAAAGGATTGAGCAAGTGTGTGTATCAGAGCCATCGAAGGAAGTTTAGACATCAAGGCTTAGGTTGTAATCTTTACTTTCAATTAATATGATCTGATGGCATGTCCCTTTCCCATAATATTTCCACTTTGTGTGTAATTCCTTGATCAGCACACATAAGTTAAGCTGATGAATATATTGTGCTATCGCTACTTTGGTTGGTTTGTGTTGTCTTGGTCTTGACCTCATGAGAGAACAGGAGCGAAGCGGGCAATAGAGACCATAGGAAGCGATATTAAGTTATGTTACTTATTCCTTCCTACCTAGTTGGTTCAATGGTCAAAACTTAGGGAAGAGTCATGTCTGTCATGTTTTGTTCCTAGATCCAGTGGATCTAGGGAGAATCGATTGAATTAATGCGCACCTAGATTAGTACAATATCTGCACCAACCATGGGTATAGCCATCATTGGACTATTCATTACATATTCCCCATGAAGTAAGATTGATCTTATGGAATTTTCTTAAGCAATTGATAGTTCCTCCATTTGCAATCATTACTTGAAAAGAAATATGGCCCATTTGGATATATAAAGAAATTGAGAGCTTTGGCTAATTTATAGTGAATGAAATTATAGGTACTACCGAGAATCAATTAGGACTATTACCTTTTCTTTTGATATCTCCTTGATCTTGAGGGTTTGAGGAGTGTTAATTCCTAGCCAATGCATTACATGATATGGTAGGAGTCAAATCTTCTGAAGAAATCTCTTCTACATTTTCATCTTGAGATTGTTCTTGTTCTTGTTCTTGTTCTTCTTCCTCTTCACACAATCCATGTAGAATAATTTCTTCTCCACCACCTTATTTCCCCTTCTTGTGCTTGTTGTCACAATTAAAGAAAATATAAATATTTTCTTTTCTTTCATCAATTGTTGGGGTGTCAACCTTGTAGGTTGGTGGGTTTTAGAAGAATGAACAATATTCTCTCAATAGATGTTAGATTTGGTCCTTCTAAGTAGCCATAGCCATATTTTTACTTTCAACATTTCGCCACCGATTGCATTCTCCAATGATTTGGTTTCACAAAGGAGAAACTCATGTTGAATGTTATCCTTCTTCAATGTTCCATATAGATACATCAATCAGGTGATCATCGAGAATATTTGTTACCTTATATTCAATCTTTAGAAGTTCTCAATATGCTCTTGTGAACCCTTTTGCTAGAGATTTATCAATTGGATGAAGAAGATTATTGCTCCTTGTATCTCATTGTGTGCTATCATTTATTTCGTGAAAATTGTCAAGTGACAAGTAATTTGCAAGAAAAATTCATCAATACTACACAAATTGATGGGGTTCTAAATATAAAGCGTTAAGCACCTTTTGTGTTTGTGGAACATTATGTTGATCAAAGAATCGCTCCATATGGAGTATCCATGTGATTGGATCCTCCATCAAACTTCCTCATATAAATCTTAGTAAAGTGGGTTGAGGTCTTCAACCAAAGTTGGAGTTTCTCAGTCTTGATTCATCTTCCTTTTGTCCTCATCATGAATTTCATAGGATACATTACTTTAGGGTGGCCTCTCTATTATCAAATTTTTAATCCCTTCCATGATCTCCCCTTTTAAAACCATCCATCTTGAGTATCCATTATCCACTTCTATGTAGCTTAGGTTAGATCCATCATCCTTTGTGGTTCATCTTTTCTGCCTTCTTTGTAAATCATCTATGTCCCTTCGCATTTCTTCAACTTCATCAATGATCCAAGTAAAATTTGTCGAGAGCTTATTTGGTGTAGAAGTTCCCTTTTTACAGTGGCATGTTGGCCAGTATCATTACCAAGGTAGGAATTTCCTGGTGGCTTAGGCAAAGTCCTGAGGGAAGGGGAGTGTTGGGTGTTATAGCTCTCTAATATATATGTAGGGTCCAATAGGAGTACTCATCCCAATATCTCAAAACTAGCAACTAGGCATTCCTTATGTATCGACTACCCAATACTAGAGGTGGTCTCCCAGAGTGTTATTTCGATTGTACTATAGAAATAAGACGATAAAATGGTTTAGTCGGTCTGGGATTAGGGGTCTCTTGATATATGCAAATGCGTGGGGCTCAAATCCATGAAATGTAGTGTTGTCTAAAGCATGATTGTTTTGAAAGGGGCCTTTCATTATACTCTAGTTATGTGGAAGAACCACACAGTCCACGGGTTGTAGCGTTGACAAGTAATGACAACTCCTACGTTGAAAGACATTGAAATATGTTTGTACCTAAAAATCCATAATATTCTTTGAAATTTATGTGATACTCCTTTTATCCGACTTTATTCTACTTTTTGAATCACCTCAATTGGATCTTATAGTCAAAAGATATACAAATTTCCAAAAAAAAAAACACCTTTAAAACCGATTTGGAGAATGTTCTTCTAGGCCGTACTTTTCTTTTGTTGTAACTCTGCAATTCCGGCCGAGTCTAAAACTTATACCTAATGTAGCATGATGTGTCTTCTTTCTTACCCCACAGGTTAGACCAATGGATTCTCGATAGAATTTTATGATAACTTTCCCCAAGATGTGCTGATTTTTTTCCTTTTGAGGCCGAACTTGTATGGACTTCCACGTGTCGCTCTCTTCACTTAGGAACTTGAAATTTTCACCAGTGAAACTTTGGTTCATACCCTAACCATTGGAATAGGTCTCACTCAATTTATAGGTATGTAGCCTACATGTCGGGGATGATTTTAAGGATTGTAGAAACCTAAGTGAATCTTACTAATCCTTCATATAATATAAATGTTTTGGTGATATTTTTGTAAAAATATTCAAATTTCTAAGGATTTTATGTGGTTTTGTATAAACTTTTGGTGAATTTCAAGGTAAAATAATTTTATCCCTATAAAATTTGGGCTAATCATTTTTAGAATAACGGATATGTTTTTGGGAAAAACCATGGAAAATTATCCATGAGTGAAATTTAGCCCTAAAATCATCCATGCTTCACATATAACCGTTTTCCCAAGAACACATGTTTTAAACTGAAATATGGACCAACCAAAAACCCTAATTTCCTCGGGGAATAAATTTTAGAGTAAATGAATCAAGGGATGAAATTTTTACACAAGATACTTCATTATTCCTCCTTAGTACTGTAAAATTTCAGAACCTGATACCAAGGTGAAAAAAATTGGGAGCGAAAAATCCAAGAAGACTTGTTTCAGACAGTTTGAGTTCAGTCAAAAACCCTAACTTGAGCAGAATGTATCTCCAATAATATAACAGACAAGATCTCAAATTTGGTTAATTTATCTCTATATGTCTCCTCTACACAATAGAAATTCGGGATCACGAAACCTTCGAGAAAAAAGTTGTAGCGAAAATTTCAAAATTTCGTTTTGAAAGCCGGTCCAAGGATTGTCTGACTCACGATACAAATATCAAAATAGCATAAAACCTCATAATAATAAATAAATGCCTTGACAAAGAGATAAATTGTATAATAATCCTCTTTGAGGGAAACCTCCTTATACATCATATGAATTCACAATTACAAGATGATTACAAATCCCAGGAAGGTCCCTTGGTATATATAGGAGACTAGGAGGTACAATTACAATAATGGACAAAGCCAACATAAATAAAATAAAAATACTAATGTAATATGTCCCGATTAATGGGTAATGAGCCACTATTGAGGGATTAACATCATTTATTTGATGTTGATTAAATCACAAACATAATAATAAACAATATATTAAAAGATGTATGAGACCCCCTTTTTGGGTTAAAGGGATCCCCTTTTCATAATGATTTGATTGTGTAGTCTAGGAAGATATACATACATACCTATGATCTCCGAAAAGGAAACACATGTTCTACTTAGTTTACAAAGGTGTACATACCTATGACCTCTAGGAGAAACACATGTTCTTGAACATTAGTGAGACCCTCAAATTGTTGTACCTCTAAACATATGTAAAGACCTCTCTAACTCTTGATGTACACTAAAGGAAGCACAATCCCAAAGTGAAGCTCAAGACACCTTGCAAATGAAATTATTAATGTTAAAAAAGGAGGTAATAGTTGTAGATATGGATGTTTCACTTTTGGACATCAAGACTAAGGTAAATAGTTTCAATGTGTGCATGAAGTAGCTAGACGAATTTTGTTCTTAAACAACCTTTATTCATGATTTAGTTAGTTCTTTGTCAATTTAGTTTTAGAGTTATGGGAAAAAATAGTGATAGTAATCGAATATCATGCATTGTACCTACAGTTGAGTTTATTGTGGCCTTCAAGAAGATATGAATGACCACCACATTTTTTTCAAGGAAACAAATATGTATTTTTAATATTTTTGACAAAAATACATTTGTCACATGCCCATGGAATTAATAAGTGTTTTTTAGCCCTTTACATGAATTTCTTATGTCCATTCCATCATCACCAAAAAATTGTAAGTCGTTCATGTTCTGTTACATCAGTAACCTCTTTAAAAGGAAACAAAATGACATTAAAAAAGTACAATAGTATTTCATCTAGAGATCAATGAAACTCTATCATTATACAAAAATTGATAGAGATATTGTAATGGATATGGTTAGGTCCATGGTTCATGATTATATTATGTAGTATTTCCTTTCTAGAGTACTTAAACAATTGAGGTTCCTCATTCCAACCCAAATCCATCTTTTAATATCCCATTTGTAGCGGTGATCTTGTCCCTGTATATATGGGATATAGATGTCTATGAGAAAAATGTCGATAGATTGAGAACTTCATTATACAAGGGTCGTAATGGAAATACAAGGTTTGTAATGTAAAATTCTTGACCGTAATTTCTTTGTGTATCCATTTGATAACCAAATCTGAATATCCAAAAATTTGTAATTAGGTTAGACCATATTCTTGTGCAAATTTCAGGACCAACTTTAAAGCCATCAATTCATAGAAGTTGTAGTTTCTTGACCAATTCCAACTTTAAAAAAATATTGTGATCTGAACATAAGTATAGTATGACTCCTAATCCTCCCTTAGAGGGGTTCCCTTATGAGGCATAATGAAAACGATCCCATGGAATATCCTTATTTATAGCCACTTCACTTTGCATATGAGAGATATATTTTTCCTACACCTGTGGATAGGAATTTGAATTATTTAAGGACTAGACAACACATTTTTAGGGAAGTGTCTTCAAGACTTCCTCCTTCCCAAATATTCCTCTATCACCAAAAATCTAAGTGATTCCATTCAATCTTCTTTAGATTCAATAAACCTTCTAGCACACTGAATCCGACGTTGTTTCTATCTAAGATTTAGCAATGTTCAATTATGTCTTGTTTTATAAATGATTCCTTATATCATGGAGATAATTCTTATATATAAGTCAATTTTATTTACATCTTGTTCCTTCCATCCTCATTCCACTAATGACCAATTCTCAAGATTTTGATGGTATACCATGTAAATCATTAGGAATTGTATATAATATTCCCACTGAGTCAAGTGGTAATATTACTTTATTCAATGTTGCAATGGTGCCTACCATGTTTATTTAACTTACCTTTGGGCATTACATTTTACCTGCATGAAAGTCATGGTCTCTTTTCTCTTTCATGTCATATTTTTTTTTTTTTTTTTTTAGCTGCAATTGGAAGGAGTCTCTGACCCCCTAGTTTCTCAGTATTCAACCATGTTGACTTAGGGCAATGTCTTGCCTTCAATTTCTATTTCATTTTCCATTCTCACTATTTGGTTGGATAAACCTCCACGGAAATAACTAGAGTGATCACTTCCACAAATTTCATAATATCCACTTTCATTATGTGGTGTTATTTATTAGTAAATTGAAATATGTGGAGCAAAGAAACAATATGTTTATCAAAATTTACTATAGAAGAGACATGTACATGCAGCCAAATAAAGAACTAGAATAGGACAAAAAGTTCTACCTTTATTAATGGAAGCAATGTTCACTACAGCCTATTCAAGGGAAACCTCTAATTGAACAGATATCTTATTACAAATAACTTCTAGAGACATCTCATTACATTTCTTCTACTCCTTTATATAGTATTATCTACCTCCTTGGAAATTTCTAGTAGGAGAAACCTTCTAGTTAGGTGGTGGTTGTCTTTGAGGGGAATTTTATCGCAAGGCTCAAATCCTTAAGTAAATGGAAATAAAATTTGAGTGTTCCTGAAATCACATAAAGGAAACAAATTCTATTTTGTTCAAGTTGTGCAAACTCATTCAAATCCACATCAAAATTAACCTAAAATGTGAACTTTTTCTTTCCCCCCCCTCCACCAGAGAGTCATGAGGCATGTTTCCCTATCCTCTTCTGGGGCCATGTGATCCATGGCTCTAGAACCTGTTGCTCACTATGAAATAAAAACAAAACATTACAAGCCCTCTTAATATAGAGGTATATAGCATAATAATTGAAATTGGAAATGGGTCGAGGCTAGTATTTGTATCACTTCATTTACTATATATATGTGTGTGTGTGTGTGTGTGTGTGTGTTTAAGCGTGTGTTTGGAAGGTGTGTAATTTGAGGCTAATAGGTGTTCAACAAAGGATAATTTGGTCAAGTAGGGAAGAATGGAGGGAGAAACATCATTGGATGGAAGATTGCTTATGCCCAGGGGGGCTCATGTTATCAAATCAACATAATATAGGTGCATAGAATCTTAGAATAGAAGTAGAAGTTGTCACCATTTTGTAACAAGCATAAGATTTATAAAAATCTTGATTTAATATCATAAAATTATTTATGATGGCAAAATCACAACCATATGGATTGTTGTCAATATATTAAACATGTAATGTGCATTAACTTTGTGATAGAAGGTCACATAACAATACTTTAACTCTCTTATGTAGACTCAATTGCACCTCCTATATTTATAGGAAAACCAACTCAAATGTAGGAGGTTGTTTGGTTTCAATCCAAATCATTTAGAGCTGACTTAGCATGAAACCAAAGGGAGATAGAGAGTGAAAACAACCATATTAGTCCTAAAACCATAAACCATAGCAGATAGTCATGTGTGAGATCTCTACATCCCAAATGAAGAAACCAAGCCATGCATTTAGTGATGAATCTTGTACAAGCGGGAAAATTTTAGTTTTAACTTGGGCACTTACCTCATTAGACTACAAATTTTGAAAAGAAGATACAACAATTATATGTTTCCTTTCAAATTTACACTTATAGTGCAATTTCTAGAGAACATAAAAAATTTAAATACTTATGTGACATTCCTCTTATGCAACAAAAATGTGTATCATTGTTTCTTTATTACATTGTTCTTTTTAGTGTTTGACATGAACACATTTATTCACACCATGTGGGTTCACACTTTGTACCTTGGTACCAATCATAATCATTAATGGGTGAGCTCACATTTGGCAGATATTTCCAAAATTGATTTATAACCTAATGGATTTTCCCATGCTCAACCACATCTCATTACCACATTGTGGAGAATTTGTACGTCTTGATGACCATAGCTAGATCTAGTTGAATACCAATAAACATGTAATATGACTATTTTCATTATTTTTGAACCATCAACGTAGGATTATCAATGGTTAGCTATCAGCATGTTCAAAGCACTTTTCTAGTGGAATTTTTTATTATAATAGTTTTGGTCCTCTTTTCAGAAACACCGATTCATCACATATTTCAACCATAAGTAACATTTATTTCCTTGTAGTTATTATAGATTACATAATCATAAAAGTTTACTATATTTAGAAATAGTGACATATGATTTAGTATTGTATAGGTGTATTATTAGTGAACTATGACATTTGCATGAGTATTTTTAAATTTAGGTCATTTGCTTCCTATTTATCACGGATAATTAAGCTCATACTTTGCCATTAGCAGTTGCACATAATATTTAGTTTTTCATGGTTGGTATTTCATTTCATTTCTTCTTTCATGGTTTAAAGAGTCGAGTTGAAACACCATCGGTTTCACTTGTTACTCCTTTGAGTAACAACAACCTAAAATCAAGCTAATTAGAACATCTAGCAACTTTTAATTTCTAGGTCAGCACTGAAACCCATGTTAGCTTAGGGTGTAGAGCTTTGGAGACCAGGTTGTTAGAATAAATTTTCCAAAGTTTCTAGAAACAAACATAGAGCTTTGAGTTGGGGAGTGAAATCCAGGTTATATATCATTGAATTTGGGAATCCTTCTAACACAAGGGTCAAGCAGAGGTCATTGGGGCCGACATAGTAATCAACTTTGTTGTGTTGGTCTTGGTGTTGGTTGCACAATGTGTAAGGGATGCTTTGGGGTGACCCCTCTCTGTAAGGGATCTCTCAAAGTGGTTTTGGGCTTAGATACCCTACCCTTGCGTGTAAACTAGACTATCGATTGTCCCCCTTCTAATTTGGTATAGTAGATGGTACCATAGAGACCATAATATTTAGACTTCCTACACAAATTTGTTAACTTACATGGAAAGTGGTGTGTTGTACCTGGGATCGACGATGGCTAGACTCACTCGAACTCCTTGGAGGGTTTCCCCCTGCTAGGTGATGTAACTTGCACCAGGGAGTTAGTTCATTAATCAGGTTGTCAACACAACTTTCCCAACCGCCAAAACTCAGCCCCTTCGCGCATCGATCCTATGATGTTGGATTCCATCACCAACTAAAGCTTCTTTGTGAGAAGGTTTGTTTGCATGCTTGACTTCTAGATTAATTAGTGTGTGTTTTTTGTTCTCCTTAGTAGGCCTTAGAGTTGAGTTTGTGTCTAATGGAATCAATTATGGGGTCTTCCAACCAACAAGTGTCCCATTCACAGCCACCTTTTGGCATGTGTCATTTGACTCCAGACATGCCCCTATAATTCCTAGATATTATACCAATAGTAATAGAGCATAATACAAGTGTGAAAGAGTAACACTATGGCGTATAATTATGAGCTTAATGTGAACTAACATGATACTAGTAATGAATTAGAACCATTGTACTAAGTAGTGTTACAAATTGATAGAACAGAGCTGGTAATTTGACCATTGATAGAATCCAAGTAGCGTTACAGCTTGATAGAATCTGAGTCCTAGTGTTTCACATTGAGTAATACCATTGATTATGATAGGGTTAACCATAGGTTGACATACTAGTAAAACCATTGATTATGATAGGGTTAATTAGGGTAATGCTGTATGTTCAAAGCAAGGTAATCCTATCGATTAATTTGGGTAATCCATGCATAAATAAGTGGAGAATATATTATTAATTTATTGAGCTTGATTTAAACTGTAGATTGTTTGTTTAATTTCTGCAATACTTCAATTTCAGCTTAATACATTTCAATCATACTTGGGGAATCAAAAACTGAATAGCAATAACAACATGGATCCACAAGCATGTACATTAACAACATGTATACCCTAGGGAAACCCTATAAAAGGAGAAAAATAGCAAACAATCTTCCTTTATTGCAGATAGAATGTAAGATCATGTACATAGAACCACCATGAATTATGCTCTTGAATGAGCTTGCCAAGTAAGACATAGACTTGACTATATGACTTGCAAACACTGAAAAAATTTGTTGTCCTTTTCTGTTGTTAAACCAACACTGCTAGCAAAAGTCTTTCATTGTCTTTAGACTCCTTCACTGCATTTTCCCTTTCGCTCTTACGCTGTGTAAAAACTGTGTGAATAATGAGGGTCAAATTTTGTATATACTAGGTGTAGGAAGGAGTGAGGAGTTAACTTTAATTAGGGAGAGAATTCATGCCATTACAATTCGCCTTTTGGACTTAACTTCCCAACTCAACTGGACTTGTAGATAAACTTTGCATTTTATGGAAACTCATCCTTGAGACTTGATGTTGCATGGCATGCCAACATGACAACTACGACGTACAGCTAGACATGCATGCAGTAGAATTGACATTCATACATGCAACTTCGACATGAAACATGACTTGTCCAACATGAATTTGACCACTTTCGAACTAGACAAGAAATTTGACTTTTACAAATTGAGTTTGATAACTCAAACTAGACATGCAGCTTGACCTTTTACAACTTGGGTTTTCCACTCAAACTAGACATTCAACTCGACTTTTATGCATGACCATTAATAATTTATTTTCATGGTGGATAAAGTTACACATGCCAATGCTAGATCAATACATTGCATTGTTTTGTGGAAGATTGTTTGTTTCTAGATCATGGGAATTTTACGTTCAACAACTTCTAGATGCTAGCTTTTCTCCATGGCTCTAAGGCTTGATGGGGCTCATAGGGTTATGCGTTCCCCGAATTTTGCGAGTTTGTCACATGCTCACTTAGGGTTTAATACGTTCCCCACAGTTTTCATTAGACTTACTTCTCTACTTTTGTCTTAGACTTACAAGGTTTCTTCCTTTACGTTGGCTAGAATAACAAGATCATATAGAATCTCATTCATCTTGACTCTTGGTTTGACTCACAGAGGTTGGACATTCCCCTGGATTTTGTCAATACCTCCTTAGGTTGGTTGATTCTCCAAAATCTCCTGGATAGCCTCGGGGTGGCCCACATGGCCTCTCATTGGAGAATGATTACCGATGCTTTATAGAATTAACATATATCGGAACATGTTCACATTTGGTCAGAAACTGACAAAACATTGGTTTGTAACAACCATTACCAATTCCTTTAAATTGGATTTTGTTAGTGTTTATCCTACCACCCAATGCAAACAGTTGGATCTTTGAAGTACTATACAAATTCGAAGAAGCTGAGTATTATTGCTTTACAACACTATTGAGAATTACTTTCTAAAGTTGTCAAGCTCTTATTTTACTTGTATGGAGTAATTTTAGCTTACATTTGGCCATGATTTATGATCGCAACTCTCAATTTCTCAATCACTTTTGGAAATCATTATGGAACCTTTTAGGTTGTCAATTATTCTTTTCTACATTTTTTCAACCTTGGACAAATGGTCAAATTGAAGTAGTTAGTTGAAACTTGGTTCATGCTTACTACATCTATCATCAACAAAGCATGAGGTATAGGCATGAGGTCTAGGTAGTGTGAAATGTATCGGGTCTATACATTTTCTTAATCCCTCTACTATATGAAGAAAAAGAAGTGATGATAGAGGACAACCCTCACTTAGAACTCTTGTTGGTTTGAAAAAAAAGGGGCACAAGAACATGCAGTGAATAAATTGAAGATACAAGCACCTTGAATCTACGGTAGAGACCAGAGATCTAGGCAGTCTATCTTACGCAATGTTAATTTTATTAAACCACGAGAAAAAGTTACAGACATAAGTGTCACTTCCTCACACTTAGACCTTTTCCTCTTTTTCATTTGATATGTATAGCTACATATCATAACAACTTAAAGGAGTTGAATTCATGAAGGTTTTCTTTCTTTAGAACAAGTAACAATTGAACCAAAAAATATGCTATGAAACTGCTTCAAACTAGGAAATAGTTTTTGACTAACTAAATATGTACATATTATGACTTAAATACATCAATTAAATGACAAAAATTAGGTCATTTGAATCTCCATGTTCATCCAACACTTGTATTCCATATGGAAGTTGATTGGATGTTGATCTGGAGGACTGGTGTAATTTCACAATGTGGAGAGACCACTCGTTGTGAACCTGTAGTTTCAACACTTTCGCAGGCCCCCAGAACCTTACTAGAAAGTCTAGATTCATCAATAACCATTAATAGATCCTTCCCCAAAAAATTAAAAAATCATTTGATAAATTTAATAGCCATTGATATGAGCACATGTTCTTGTATTTCTAGTTGCTTTGATTCTTTTTGGATTTTCACAAAACAAGAGTAACTTTGCAAAATCCATCAACTACCTAGCATAACGTTTTCATTCATTTCAAACTAGGTCTTTGAACTCAATTTCCTTCAACCAATGTGAATTGAGCTTAAAAGGACATGTGGTTTTTAGAGTAATATCCCCACTTGTAGCAGGAAAATAGGGACATGGTCAAAGGGACATGCTTCTCCTATCCATGTACTAATTATATCTATATTGACAACAAGTTGTTCAACCAAAAGGAATTTGTTGATTCTCTTGGGGATAACCTTTGCACTCAACATATTGTTTCTCTAGGTGGGTTTCAAATTCAAGGGATCTATGTCACATAGACCCTCATCATCAATATTTTGTAGGAGGTATTTGGCAAGGGGGCCCATCCTTCTATCTCCCCACATTTACTAGGCTCAGGTGAGATTTAATCACCTTCCATGATTAAATTATCCTTTATCAAATCCATGTTCCCCAAAAAGGAATCCCACAAAACTTCCATACACTAAAAAGGTCCATAGACATTAATAAAATTGAAAATTGAATCTAAACATGCGGAGAACAAATCGATACTGGTGGTATTATATAAAAAGGAGACACTCCTAAATTGAAGGGACTTATGCCATCCTACCAACAACCCCTAGATTTTCCCTCTACATTGAGAGATTGAAAACTCCATCCATGAAGAGTAAACACTAGCAGTTATTGTACCCTAACAACCACCATAATTATTTTATGAATCAAAATAACTCTATGTTATTTGCTACTACAATTTGGTTTACATAGTTTCTTTTATATACACTCCCTAAGCCTCTTATGTTATAAGAAAGCACAATCATTTTGTACCCTTGGAGTGGACTTTGCCTCCTCTAAGGGCTCCATGAATAGTCATTTTTTTGCATGATAAGACTTCCCTTGTCCTCTTGACGTTGGACATTCTCTAGATGACATAATCAAACATTGAATCAATTCCCTCTCAATGATAAATGTTGTGGAAAATATTTCATCCTTGCTCTCTTCTTCATCATATCGTTCTCTTAACATCTTATAGAATTTTCTTTCCACATTTTTATTTTTTGTGGGGGTGGATACTTCTTATAGAATCACTTCAACTAAGCTATCACATTATGAGGGATGTATCTATGACATCAAAATCACCCATTATATGCACTTGGACTCTTCCATGCCCACTTAAGGGATTTTGAACCCAATTTTTGTCACTCAAAAGTAGCATAAAACTAGGATTTAAATAGAGGGACCTTTGATGAAAACAAAAAATAACTTATTTAATCGCTTAGCAGAGTTCCAATGTGGTTAAGTCAATTAGGAGAAGTGATGATTTCATTGTATCATTTAGATATCTCACTATATTCTTACAATCTTGGATAACTATATATATGATTCGATTGACTGAAGTTACAACCAAACAAGTACCTATCAGATATTTCTTCCTCAAGTGAGGCTTCGGGGAAAAATAGAGGAAATGTGTGCATCTAGTAGATCATATGATATGCGAACAAGGACCACTTGAGGGGTGAAAAGGTAAAGAGAAAATTTTGTAGATGCATGTAATGTTTTCTTAGAAGAGGAAGGGATCATGCTCTTATGATGATGAGAAAATATGAGACACAGAGGTGCCACTCAAGTATAAGAAACTGGTGAAACAATGGGTACCTAAGGAGCGCCTCATTGAACAAACCATTTTCAACAATATGATGTATCACATTGCATCATCCTCTCTCCATGGCCTGGGGCTATTTTCCATCGATGGAATAATTGTAAAAATACAATCTGATGGCGAATTGATGGACCGTATCGAGCATATTACAATTATAGCGATTGGATGTGGGTGGTCTAGTACATACGAAGTATGTAAAGATATGCACAAGCCACAAATTATATACAACTAATAGAAAAGCGATAAAAATAGGGAGCCACTATCTATATTGATGAAAGGCCCAAACCTTTCGGTAATATTCGCGAGGGTTTATAAACAACACATGACGCGAAGTAACAAACAAACAAGCGAATTGCATATATGAGGGCGCAAAGGGAATGGTTAGTGGTAATGTGATTAAAAACTGACTCTCGAGGAGAGTTATTAATAGTTACCATTTGAATCGAATAGAAAGATCAACTAATAGTGTGTGGAACATACAGCACCTCTTTATGAAACCTCTACTTATTGCAGTATATTTTGTATCTTTAACAATGTTTGAAATATTTTATGGTCCCAATTTCATAATAATGTGAGAGGTTGATCGTGGAAAAGTGTAAGCCACAGAACATGTAAATGATAATCAATTTCCACTTCATTTTACATTATTTTTATTAATAAATAAAATTTTATTATTTATTTATATAATTGTATTTGTGTGAGTATCGATTTTGTTAACGTTAATAATTTTTTAAATGTTTTGGGGTTTGAATTATAATATAATGTGGCAAGATGATCATGAAAAAGGGGTGACCCACGGAGACAATAATAAGCTTGATTGCTTTCTAAAATTCAACGTTTTTTGTTAACGTTAATAATTTTTTAAATGTTTTGGGGTTTGAATTATAATATAATGTGGCAAGATGATCATGGAAAAGGGGCAGCCACAGAACATGTAAACGATTAACAAATTCAACTTTGATTTTACGTGAATTTTATTATTTGTTTATATAATTTTATTTGTGTGACGATTAGTTATTTCATTTGTTTATATAACTGAAATAACATTGATTTTATTGAAATATGTAGTTTTCAAGCCATGATGATCATGATTCGGCCGACGATGAGGAGTTGTATTCATCCCCTGATCCAATGGTAATGATTAAAAAGAATATCAGTAAAGCGAACAAGGAACTTTCTCACTTGTTATATTGTGTGTATCAAACTCCTGACGTCATAGAAATGACCAATCTGGTTATGACACATCTTAGGACATATCAGGTAATAACCATAATTTAAAGTGATTTTTTTTATGTACTAATAAGTTCAATTATGATAGTTTTTTTTTTTTTTAATTTTACATTATCTAACGAAAAAATATTGTCTTTCTTATATCGAGATATTTGGAGCATGTTCAGCCCCGTGTCGATAGTAGTGGCACTGCAAATACACCACAGAGTCATGACATGGGTCGTCATATAGCTGCTAGACTATTTACTTCTCTATCTTCCACACTTTTAGATGGAAGCCATGAAATGCACCGCTAGACATCCACACAGTGACCAAGCTCTAATAAAGGCGGTGATAGAGATGGGGCTAATGATGTGGTTGATATGGGTGCATTTCATGGAGCTAGACATGTGACCAGCACGGGGACCATTTCGTGCACATTTTTTATCGATGCTAACAGACTTACATTAAAACAAATAAGACTCCCAGTTAGTTTTTCATATTTTAACCATTTCATGTTGTCCATCTCAAACATAAATCATCGAGATTATTATTTTTAAATTAATGATCATATATTTTTGTGTGTAGGAAATGACCATTTTTATAGGCACCTAGAGAGCAAGGCCTTGTTGATTTTTGGGGCAACCATACGCATGAGGTGGAATTTCCATAATTCCAACCTCAAAAATGAACTTTTAGATTATCTTGAAGGCCTCTTTGGAGTAGAGACCTTCAATAAAAGAGTGGTTGCCTCTACAATCGGCGAATATTTAAAATATACGAGGGATGTGTATAAACGAAACTTGGCATTCAACCCTAGGTATGAGCACCCTCCATCGATTCCAAAGAGGGAGTGGAAGGCGCTCATTGATGATGCAAAAGAAAATAAATTAAGAAAAACAGGAGAACAAATAACTGGTACCCCAAGGTAAAATTACAATATTTTGAATTCAATACCTTTAATTTTCTTTAGATCTAAATAAAAGTGTGGTATATAACATACTTAAAACTTTTGATGATAGGTTACCTGACACTTCAAAGGCAGCCAAAACAAGGATTTCCAAACATGACTAGCACAGGCTAGGCCAGGGCGGCTACTCGAGGTTATAGTCATGAATTGTAAGTACCCAAACGTCTTAAAAATATTATTTGTATCGCCTTACAACTTTCAGGTAATTTCTTCCGATAGAATTAAAAATACATACTTTTATGCAATGCAAGGCAATGACTTTGGAACTGAAACCATGGAGGAAGACCTCAAAATTGGTTACAATTATGTCTATAAAGTTGTTGTTGATCATAGGAAAAGCATGGGGCAAACCCCAAGATCTAGTTTGTAGGATAAGGTAAATAAAAATCATCCCACATTAATCTTTCATTACTTGTAAAATACATAAATGTTTGATATCGTCCATAACTTTAATGTCTTACTTTTTTTAATCAGGGGAGCAACACTATCAACGAAAACATTAGTATTGGACAACAGTGCGCTGATAGTGCAGTGCAGCCAGAAGATCATGGTGCTCCTGAGCAGCCCCATCCCAGTTGGGTGCAGCCCGATGATGTTTATGTGACTGAGGCCCACGACGGTAAAATAACTTTATATAAATCATATACTTAACAATTTTGTACTTATAAATTTTGTACTTCTAATTTTTATTACTTATACATTTAAGGTTTTGTCCTTATAGATTTGGTCGTTTCAATGTCAGAGAATGTCGTAGTTGAGCCTCCTCGACTTGAAGATCAAGAGTACAGGGCAACCATTCCAATTGTGCCCATTAGTGGACCAGGTAAATAATTACATTGCATAGGTTTCTTTTAATATTAATGAACTACTTCAATGATATTTAAAAATTGGACATATAAATTTAATATTTTTTGTTTTTGTAGGCAATGGCCCCTCAAATAAACCTCCACGACGTGGGTATGAGACTGGGTGTGCTCGACGTGAGAGGATTGAAGCAACATCATCTATTGAAGAGCCCCTAGAAAACGAAGACATGGAGGCTAATGAATTACTTAAGAACTGGACTAGAAAACTAAAGAAAACTAAAAGAAATTTATGATGTATCATAATTTTATAAGACAGATCGGTGTATATTATATAGCTAGTATATTTGGAACATATTTTGGATGATAAATCTCATTTATAAAAACTATTTTCTATGACATATTCCTTTGAATGATAAACCTCATTTATAGCTTTACAATCACTTTTTATCAATTTTGAATATTTTTAATGCATGTTTTTTATTAGAATATAGATTGGGTATTGGGGAATTGAGAGTGATGTGAGGGGGGAGGGGGATGGGAAATAGGAGCTTCTATATTCACGTGGTTGGCCCTATTCAGTAGAGAAAAATTTATTAGAGCTGTTTATTCTTGGAGCAAACTTCTCTCGATCAAATGAAGCAACAACATAGTCAATGTTGATTTCATTGTAGTTCCTTCAGATCGAGGGAGGTTTTCTCCAAGATCAGATGGCTCCAATAAATTATTCTCGAAACCAAGAGGAGCTTATTCAGGCCATCACATCTGAGATGCACATTCCTTCGATATATGGTGTTCTTGATATGTGATTCATCATTGTTGAATGCTTACATGTTTAGAATACCAATCACAATGAATCTTTCTACATTTGATCAAGTTGATTAGTTTGTTGTCAATATAACTAATTTTTCTTCTAGTCTTGTGTGCACAAGTTTTTGCAAGTTTCAGAAGAAGCAATCAAGAATAAGTGAAAGCACTTCAAACTGTGGATCTACTTCTAACATAGGACCTCAGGTAAGTTCATCATGTTTTCTTTTTCAAAAATTAGTTACTTTGATCATATTAGTTACATATTCTTCAATTATCATTATTATTATTATTTTGTTAGATATAAATAAAGTCATCTTTCAATGTCTATACTTCTGAATATAAATATGAAGGGTGTTTAGAGACAGAGTGATAAGAGGTTTTGTATATCTATCTAAATGTTTTTTTAATTCAGTATATGATTTTGTTTTTGGCTTTTTATTTAATTATTTTGGTTATCTCTCATATTTTCCTTCTCTTTTGTTGTTTTAATGGCTATTCATAAATCCATCTATGTTGTTAGTTTAATGTTAGATTGTGATTCTTATGGAGTAAATGGTGTTGTTTCTTTAATGGTTACTCATAATTCCAACTATCGTGTTATATTTTTTTATTGAGTTTTAGTAAATGGTGTTGTTGCTTGATATATTCAATGTAAAAGAAAGGTAAGAACAACCATGTGTTTTCATATAAAATCAATATTTATAATGTATTCAAGACAATCAAGAAGATACTAAGAAAAAATGTTTTTCCACATATATAAACTTGGGGCAATAAGAACATCGAGACTAATAAAACTTTCTATTAAAATACATGCCACAAACAAAACAATCATGAKCCCTAAGTACTATTTTGTGGAAGCATGTTATTTTATGTAGAAGCAAGAAACAACATGATTTGGATGAATTCCACTCAATTGTAAAGAGMTAATATCACTTCAACTTGAAGGAAAACAAGTGCAAGGAACTTCAAAGAGAKAATTCTAATCCAAAGTAAGTCTCCATGAAATTAAACCAAATCTACTTCAACCCACATGAGTGTAGGACCTTTTTGCATGCCTCCTAGATTTAAAAAAAAAAACTTCATGAATGACTTCTAGACTAACCAAGTGATATCATAGGAGCCAATTGCTTAGGGGAAGAGTTGCATAAATATCTTGGAGATACCATAAGAGCCAAGTGCTTAGGGGAAGAGTTGCATAAATCTCTTGGAGAGTATAACGATGTGAGAAAAAAGTCATTTGTACATGAGTTTAGCTCTACCCTAAGTCATTTTATTATTGGTTCTAATCACACTCGATGATGCAAGAAATGCCAAATGGACCCCTTCCTTATCTCACTATGTGAGCCAATCCTAAGCACTCTACAAAACCATGTATGTTATACAACAAAATAAAACAATATAGTAAATATATACTGTATAAAAGTGGAAAAGAAATAGTCATGAATATTATTGATAGAGAGGGAATCACAAAATTAGTCCACCCATTCTCATTAATAAAGCATATTTATATATAATGACTTTGCACCTTAGCGCCTTACTTGAAATTTTATCCTCTAAAACTATCACATATATCAATCCATGTAACTTAACCTTCAACCTTCTTCTTTTCACCAATATTTATCTTCTTCTTTTAATATCTCTTATTACTCATGTCCTCTCATCTTGTATGAGTCTCCTCATTAATGATTCCATCCAACCTAATATCCTTCAATCTTTGCACCTTTATAGATGTCTCCACCACTAACACATCCATATGTAGGTTGTAAAGGCTTCCTTCTTGATGGTTTTATAAATTACTATTGGTATTCCTCGTGAATCCCTTCAACTACATTGCACACCTTCATGTGCCAAACCTTCTTATATGCATCCCGTTAGCACCAAGAGTTGTTCTTAGACTGCTTTAATAACAAGCCTAATACCCATTTAGTTCTCAAGTGACCAAAATGATTTTAATAAAGTAAGCTGGAAAGAATTTGAGAAGATTTGAGATAAGTTCTCCAATAAAATCCAATAATAGCCTATGTCCCAACAAGAAGGGCTAACACAACATTTGACTAGCCTGAAAACGTGTGAATGAAACTAAAGATAATATGAGAAACACAACCATGAACCAAACAATATCGCTTCTAGCTCCAACTGAATAGTTCACTAAAGAATATTTCCTAACTGAGAACCTCTCAACCAAGAAACAAAAAATTCTTTAATGGATATAATATCATGTAATAAATCATTCATCACAAAACATTAAAGCAAGTTGTAAATGTACCATATATACAGAGCATACCATTAAATAAATATGAAAAGAGTAGAATTGAAGAAGAACAAATATGGCTACTCATCCATTGTATTAGAATATTGTAATCTGGATACACAAAGTTTTCATATGCAGAAGTTCAAAATAGATAAAACAGTCTCAAAACTCCAAAATTCCAACCTTTTTTTCATCAAAATTACATCATATATAGGTTCTCCATGCTCACTAGTCTAATAGGGTCGAATTAGATGCAGTTACATTGGATTCCTTCAAGCTAGGAATTAGTTACAAGAAGTTACAACAAAAATTGTTTCAGTTCCTATTTTTTAGGATCTTGTCTAATACCATTAATATCTTCTAGAAACCATTAAGATGCTTTATCTTGGTATGAGACACCTATTATCCATGCTCTCCTAAAGTCTTGGAGGATTTCCTTTGCGCTGTCACTTCAAAATTGAGGTAAACATTGTTGACTGTGCAGTTCCACAACGAACTGCTATATTTCACTGCAGAATTTCCTATAGATGATGTTTTTTACTTTACTCCCAAATGGCGAACTGGGTTGGGCTAATTTTTTTCCTCATCAAATCAATGAAACTATGATTCTTCTTCACACCAAATTTGGGAATAACCTAGTTCGTTTTTTTCAAGATATGATGAATATACGATTTCGTAGCGTGCTAGAATTCTCTGCAAAATCTCTTTACGTTGGTTTTGCAGCAAATCGGGATTTCACTGCGAAATCTCTGTAAATGCATATTTCAAGCTTGTCACACATTTTTTCACTGTTTTTTTATGCCATCCAAAGGTCCTCTCCCTTCTTAAATTTTCACCGTGTTTTTGTTGTTGTCAAGGGCTTTCCCACAGTCATTTAGGCATGCAACTATCTTCACTTTCATTTTCACTTAATACAGGGGTGGTTTTTTCATTTGATATAGGGGTTTACTCGGGCAAATTGACTTTCAGCCATGATTAAAGAGTTTCTGTAGTGAAGCTATGGTTTTTTTTTTGTGCGTTAGATTCATCGTTACGCATCTAACAAGAGAACATGACAGTTATGCAACGATTTGACAACTGACAGAACTTCGCTGTGAAAAGTTAGGAATTTTCGTAGTGAATTGGCATTTGATTAGTTATTTTACAGAACATGTACAAAAGTGGATAATAAGTGTATGAGTGACCCATTACACTTAAAAAAAATCCTCCTAACACCTAAGACATGACGAAGTGACCTCTCTAACTTGCCCCTTTTGATTAATGATGACAAAACCATGATGACCATACTAACTTGACCACATAATTAATCCCTCCATCTATGACTCAGCAAGATGCTTAAATGCAATTAGACAGGACCTAAAAGAACCCATTTTCATTATTATGAAATGACCAATACCTATCATCTAGTCTCCAAAGACTAGTTATGACCCTAACAAAACTCGACAAAGAAAAAATAAAAAATAGAGATGACCTTCAGTACATTTCATGTGATAACACATCCTACCCTTGAACCTATTTATTGTGCACCATCCTTAGTTATGCCTTTCCCAACCTTAATTTGTGTTGACTTCCCCCTACATACCTTGTTTATATCCTGTTCATTTCTACCTTGCACACATACGTCAAATCTCACACATGTTCGCACATCCTCTCTTTTTGTGCCTAGATGCACAAATGTGTTTTCTCCTATTAACAATGCTCTTGCATCAAATTCCCCTTACCAATAAAAACTTGTGTGTCCTTGTTCAAATCGTGTGCATTGATCTACATCTACCTCTATCTTCCCCTCGTGAAGGTTTTGATACTTATCTTCAAAATTCCAAGTGCTTTCCTCTATAATTTTTTCCTTCATTTTATTAAATACGGTTTATATGGCGTACCATGTGTCTTGAAAACCTTCTCACCTATCACTTCCTTAAACTATTTTTTCTTCTTCTTGGGCATATGGTTGCATTAATCATATTTCATGTCTTCCCTAGTTCATAATCTTATGTCTCTTTGTAATCTTAGATATCCTTCATATTGAATATCAATAATTGTCAAATTATTTAGGCAATTCTGCCTTGTATGCATTAGATATTTTGTTAATCTTAATCTCATTTTTTTTAAATACTCATATCTCATCACGCTCATGATGACTTTTATTGTCGATGGTATTGATAGTTCGTCTATGGTATAGACACTTCGTTGCAAGGATTCGTTGGATAGTCTGTCTCTCGGGTGACGACCTAAGGTTGTCTCTCGTGCGACGACCTCTTTAGGTTGTCTCTCGTGCGACAACCTCTTTAGGTCATCTCCTGTGTGACGACGTATTTAGGTCGTATCTCATGTGATGACCTCTTTCGATCGTCTCACGTGCGATGAAATAAAGAGGTTGTCTATCCTGCGACGAGAATTTTAATTTTTCTCCCTTGCGATGACAACGTTACAACATCCTTAGGTCATCTCTCGGGAAATGATATCCTTAGATCGTTGCAATTTCCATGACATGTGATACGATGTTTGGGGGGTCCAAGATTCATCACCTTCTCCATGATAGAACATCGCACAAGCGTCGAAATTACCGTTGCAAAATTACCCAAATTTACTAGTGTTCCTAAGCATTCCAACTTAAATAACCATCATCTCATCTGTATCGCACATATAAAATCAACATGAGATAATGTCAGAATAATTCCATTTAGAAATTCAATTGTTGTTTCATAAGAAAATTCATTTTTTTCCAAAATATGAAATTATATCTCATGTTTTTCGGCTTGTTGTAACAACAAGCATTAATATTTCTTATGGCTTGCAAAAGTGTCCTACTTGAGATCAATTTTCCTGCAATATTTTCATCTTGCATTCAAACAAATAGATTATTAGTATTTCATGTACTATATAATTCTATTGGCATATTTACAAAGGCTCACAAAGTGATTTTAGAATTGTCTACACTTAACAATTCAATCGTAGCTATCAAATCATTTATTAAATAGAATGAAGTTATCATTCTCCGCGTAGGAATTTTCCTCCATTAGGCTTTTCGTTCTTTCAATATCATTATTTTTATTACTCTATTTCCTAAACATAATTGTCATGTATTCAATGCTCATGTGACTACTTGACTTGCAACTTTCTTGTTGCAATGTCTAACAGGCCCTTAAATGTTCTCATCTCCATGAGTTAGTAATAATTGTAGCATTTCAGTTGTTAGCAGAATCATTTCCATTAAATATCATATATACACACTTTCACAAAAGTGCATTCAAAAATTGCATTCAAGTATTAACATCTCTATCAGGCATGAGTGCAACTCTATCACTTACACATTATGCATGAGTGCAATTCTCCATGCATATCTATTCAATGCACCCTTGCATTGATTTCATAATGTCATTTATTTAAGTCATGTGTCCCACCATGGTAAATTGGAAGGTCTGGCCAGTGCCTCGACACATCATCCATACACTTCCATTTTCTTGCTCAATCATTTGGATGCCTTCCCTTTTGACCCAAACACTATACCAAGAATAGAATTCTATGGTGCTCTTTAGTGTTAGAAAAAACGTTGCAGTCCAAACCTTAGATATAAGTATGAAGTTTCTTTGGATACTTTTGTGGCACTAAAGTCTTTCCATATCCAGTCATATCATGGCCTCATACATGACTAGATTTACTGGAATTCATTCATATAATAGGGTCATACCCTTTTATTGCTTTGGTTATTAGCTCATAACCAATATAGCATGACACACTACTATGTCATTTGTATGCATTCAAAACTAAACATATTTTACAATTATTACAAGCCTTCAACCTTTACCACATCGAGTGGTGTATCATTTCTTTTAATGCATTCAAATTACACATTAATGTCAGTTTATAAAATAACTCTGGCTGGGGGGATTCTTACCTAATTCTCTTCAACAATTATGCAGCATAAATACATAAAATTCATACCACCTGCATAGACACCATTAAATGAATTTGATGCTACCTGACAAGCTAGTATTAGTAGTAGCCTTCTTCATATGGATGTCTTCCATATGCAGCACATCATCAAAAACACTTGCATCCATGCAATAACTTCCTCTTTCCTAGCACGACAACCATCATTAGCAACTTTCTTATATATATATATATATATAACAATAGACTACTCCTAGTCTTTAACGTGTCATATATGCATTTAAATAATCTACATTCACTAATAATATCTATATACACTAAGAATGCATCTTTAACATGCTTATAATCGCATATGTAATCTAATTTCTGGTGTTATGTATGGTTGTCCAGTCAGGCCATATCAGATATGTTGCTACAACAATTGTAGCAACTTTTGTCATCATTTACAATTCTCTTTGTTGTTCCTGGCTATCCTCAATTTTCCTAAATTCCTGCATCCCTTTTGTGTTCTCATTGTAATCACCGCACCTGAGTGTTTATGTCAAGAGAATTTTTCCATCCCAACCACTCTTGGCCACTTTTACATGCTCAGCCATATACTATGTTGATATTAATATTCATCCTTACTCTATTTTCTAGATCCATCTATCCCAACAAATACGTGACTAAATTAGATTTCCAATCATGTTGTTTATAGCATCTAGATCTTCAATATCCATTCACTTTTCAAGACTATACAAATTCATCCTTTCCTTGACTGAATACTTCAGTACGTGTGGTTTATTTCACACACCCTTCTCTTTTCTTAGCTACCGAACCTTAAACTTGACTTGAGTAGTCAATTCCCAGCATGTTGCAATGCTTCCCAAATGTCTTCCCTTCCAACTTCAAAGAGATTAACTGGAAGTAGCTAGTACTGCTCTTAACTTCCATCACAAATTCTAGTGATACTTCCAACCCATGAAATGTCACTAATGGCTCTTTTTCCACTTGAGATGGGTTCTTCACAAATTTTGTTCTTTTTTCATTCCACAACAAGCATTAATCATTTCCTTATGCATGGTTCCTTATTGATTTCCCTTCAAGAACTTCATTTTTGTAATGTACCCAGCCTCTTGGCTGAGTATCGCGCTTTGATACCAATCTATAATGTACCCAGCCTCCTAGATGAGTACAACGCTCTGATACCAATTTGTCATGTACCCTATTACTGACACTAACAAAATGCTTTGATACCACTTTGTAACATCCACAACTTTATTGTTGAGCAATACCACTCCAAAAAAATCTAATGCGCAAATTCTACACTATACTTTAATCTGCGCAGAAGCACATGAGGTAACATGCACGATCCCAAGCGGGATCGTGCCACACAAAATTTCCTCTTCAAACACTAGTTATAACAATGAAATTAACATATAATACAATTGTGTGCATAATCATTTAGTACACATAAGTATTATTGCACGTGTAACCACTCTGAACACATGATTACTACTATGTGCACAGCCACTATGGTGTCGCACATAGATTCAGTTCTCTTTGTGTGCGTGGATCTACTTCCCCGTGCACACAAAGATTCTAGCCTCATGCACGCACAAATTATTTCCCTGAGCACATGGCAATTCTATCCTTACCTTGGAAACTCATGACCAATATTACAAAGTTAACTAACATGAAACTCAATAACTCTCATACTTTTCATGTGCGAAAACAACACTGAATAACAACATCATGTTTTTACATGTACAAACAACATCATGCAAAATAACGACAATTAATTATATGCAACATCATACAGGAAATAAACCCATATCAAACATAGATAATTAATCACACAGTAATTCAAACAGACACATAAAGGACACTTATCTTTTTATAAAGAGTCACCAATTGCGCTCAAAGCTCAGATGTTCCTCCCAACCATAGACTTTGTTGCTCATAACCTTTCAGCAAGAGATCACCCCCAAGATGGAGCTTAAACTCCACCAGAGAAAAATGATTCCTAATGCCAGGCTAAGGTCTAATAATCAACATAATTGTTCAGTCCAAGGTTCCCATTGTTGCAACTAGCCTATAGTCTCTCATTTCCCACATGCATGTCCCACCCCAGGAAGTGTTCCCCTTCTCTACTCAATATTCCCTCGGCTACCCCACTTCCCTTTCAAGGCTTCAACAACAGGGTGGGCATGAAGTCTCAGAGGCATGTAACTAATGCCCAACACACCAATGAACAATTCCTAGCAAATATCTCACCTAGAGAGAATGCCCACGGGCCTGACAACCTGCCTCTTAGACAACAAATATCTCACATGGAGATAATTCTCACGAGCCTAACAACCTGTTGTGAGGGAAATCCCCTTACGGACTAGCAAATAGGGTTATCTTATGCATGTAGATATGACCAAAGAAATCTACTTTCTACCTTCGTCCCCAGACTTAAACCCCATTCCTTTTCAGCAAATACATGGTTAGACCAACATACCGGATGTTCGATGTCGATCCCCCTTCACACTTGATCGCTTGTTGGAAGCTATCCTCTCAAGGATAACCTGCATACAAAACAAGCAACAAACTACACATGCATTTTACCTATAGACTAATGGGTTAGAGATTCAAACATATATTTACTGAACTATGAAGAAATCATATAGTGGGACGGGAAAAGCATTTCTTTATTATTAACTTTAATGAATCAATTTACAATGTCGAGACCGTGCACTGCTCCGCGAATCCTGATCATGGGCTCCTCTTCAAATGTCCTCCAACTTCTTTGCTTTGTATCTCTTCTTACAGAAGAATGGCTAAAGGGTTGGGACAATGGGAATATGCAATTGGGCAGAGTTTCTTTACTCTATTTCTCCTCCTCAAAATGGGACCCCTAGCCCTTCTTTTATAGGCTAGAAGAAGTTAGGTATTTGGACGAACCCTCGGCCATGCATGGCTGGGAGTTTCAGTTAACTCACCCAAAGTTGTGTGTTCCGTCGGCAACTTTCCTTTTTTCATGCTTTTGTCGGTACACGCGAGTTGTTTTAGGTCAGCTGGCATGTACATGCGTGCAGTAATGGAGTAGGGCATGTGGGCCCTTATAAAAGAGGTTTTTTAAAGAGTTGTTCAGCAGTGCTTTGGCAAAGAAGGGATCTGAGATGGCCTAATGCCTAGGTAAGCATGTATGGTGAAAATTAGGGTTATAACAGATGCCCCCTAATGTGTGAGGTCAGAAGAGAATCTGATGGCCAAAATACATTACCAAACTTTACTGATGTGCCGAACAAGTGAGCCCAGGGACCAGGAACAGGGAGGCGTCGTCTTCAAAATAACAAATGTCTCACCAAGGTGGGCATACCCATGCTCGGGATAAAATAGAATCATGGCTACCAATCAAATACACTATAGATCCATGTCAAATAACTATATAAAGTGTAGCCGTGAACAATACACAGCGGAGCTACATCTTGAAATCAAAAAGATATACATATAGAGTATCCATCTTCTAGAAGATGATACGGCCTGATGGTTGGAGATGAGATCTTCAGAGCTCGAGCAACAACTTCAAAATCTTCAAAAATCAAGGTACGAGTGTAAGATAAGTGTACGACTTTACTACCCAGAGGTCTTCGACGGCTCGTCGGTCATGGACTAGATAATCTTGATGATCAGACCGAAGGCTTCATTGATTTCGAACAAGGACTTGATTGGACATTCAGGATAGTCGGGTATGAGGGCAAGAGACAAATTATAGAGGGGCCAACTCAGGCTTGGTAGAAACTTCCCTTGGACAATAGCACGACAAATGATGAGATTTAGGTAGCATGGCATTAATCATAAGTTTACGAAGCAGGAGGCAACGCAAA
>SNQJ01S0043397.1:20430-56107 GCA_010110895.2 Picea sitchensis | reverse complement strand
TTTCCTCTGGGAAGGGCAGCTTTGGAGGACCTCCAAAGCAGACATCGCACAAGGGGTTTGTGATAAATCTTCCACCACAGAGTAGTTCTGGGCAGCCCTTGCGTTTGGGTTATGAGAAGCTTTTTTGAATGCACCTTTGGGAATGCGTGTCATTGTTTCTCCCAACGTCTTCTCAATCTGTAGAGGAAGAGATGGGAGTTCATCTTCTTTACCCTTCTCAGAAGTGCTTGGTTTACTATAGTCATGCACTCTAGTCAATATAAAAGCATCGCCCCTAACCATATATACGTTCGCAGATGCGGGGATATTTGCAGGCAGAGAGGGTTCTTGGCTGCCCCCGTCCGTGCTTGCAGAGGCTTGGGTTAGATTTTTCCCATGTTGAAATGGATTGGTCAACACAATAGGTTTTTGTTGCGTCACAAACTTTTGGGCTTCTGCAAGCCGAGGACATAGATAGGTCGGGTGGTCTTCTGCACACAAGTTGCATGGATACCTCGCCTTTCATTTCTCAGTGTTGTCCCCGCCAGCATTATCGTTAGGTTTTTTATCCCCCTTACCCTTCTTTCGTTGTTTTTTCTTTCCTTCAAGCTACTGGGTGGCCTTTGGGTTAGTCGATTTCACTGTGTGTACCTCCGACGTTTTGGTAGGGGGAGCAGCCAAAGTAGTAATTTGGCTGGACACCGTGTGTTGTATAGATAATTGTTGCAACTGCTTCATCAATTGCTCAGCGGGCTTTGTTTGTGTTGAAACAACAATACCATCGGCATGTGGTCCAGCTCTCTGTCTAGTTTTATCAAGTATTGAGCGTGGCACATCTGGCAAGATGTTGTATAATAAACTGGACTGAGAATAGATGAGCTCAAATTGTTGATCTCTCATGATGGCATCTTCTTCGGAGAATACTCCCGACATCGCGACGTCTTTGGACAACTGTGGGACCAAAGACTTAAGGAACCACTCAAGCAGGAATGCTAGTGGGACTGGCACCTTAATTAAACTCTTACGGCGTTTCCATTCTCGGATGTGATCAGAGATATGGTCTGATGTTGTCTGTTTGAAATTGGCAAGCAGCTCTGTGTCAGCGTTGTATCTTACAGGTAACTGGAAATGGTTTAGGAAATCCATCGCCAGTTCACCGAAGGACGAGTATCTTGAGCGATCGAGCTCAATGTACCATTTCGCGGCACTCCCAATGAGAGTACTTTAAAACAATCGCAATTGTACGGAGTCGTCTTTCAACGAGTTAGATGAGCACCAAAGATGGAAGGTAGTCACATGATCTCCTGGATCTTTTTTAGGCTTGGCTTCAAACTTTGGGATGTCCGAAGGCAACTTTGTCGGCATAGGAGGCCAATGTGGATCGTGACAGATAGGTTCATTCAACAACCTTGTCAAATCTGGCAAGTGCAAAGTCGCCAGGAAGGGTAGTTTGGGTTGTTGGTGATAACTTGGGAAAAAGGGGCCTAGAGTTTGACTGGCACCAGGTTGCTAGGAAAAGTTCGGCTGCTGGCCCGGATTCTGGTAGAAACCATGGCCCTGGCCAGCGTATGGATTTTGCGTATGTGGAGACATCACCGGCTGATTTCCAAAATAGGACATAGATGGTTGGGAATGCATTACATTTGAAGGACTTTGGGAAGGGTTGCCCCATGTCGGTCCCGTGGGGATAAGCATAGTAGTTTGTCTGGGGTTCCATTGATTGTGGAAAGAATTACCCCAAATCAGCATTCTGGACGAGGGAACGGATCCCTGCCAAGAATTCCAAGGCCCTGACACGGAAGAAGTTCCTAGGTTTGCCCCCTATGCAAGAATAGTACCTTGCATAGGAATAGGTTGTCCAAAACTAGGATTGCCCCCAGTAGGGAAGGCGGCTGACGAGAAGGCATTGTTACCAAACGTTCTGATCAAATAAAATGGTGTCAAACCTACCAACATATTATTTGAAGGTGGTCCTTGACTCCCTACTCCAAATAAACTATGGTGTGTAGGTTTCCCGGCGGATTGTGAATGAGAGCCACCGAGTGAAGGGGACGAAGGAGGTATATGACCTCCTCCGTAAGGGAAAGCATTAAAAGGAGCAGGAGTGCCCCCCATGTGAACTTACAGAGGAGTGCTAGAGCTCCATGCCCCCAGACCTGAAGTCTGTAAAGTGGAGTAGGAAAGTACAGGACTTGTACCCAAACTAGGCATCCCATATGAGAACGGAGGGCATGTCACACTTGGTGTGAAAGGGGTTGTGGCCACTACCAAAGACGGGAGCAGACCACTATGTGATGTAGAGGCGGTCAAGACCATGGTGGCTTGGACCGGTGACGGTGGGTTAGGAGGTGAAAACTCTCCTGTGGTGACGACCGTAGTGGGAATTGAAGAATTCCCAGAGGGAGTAACAGCATTTGTTTCCATTGTTGTGTGCAACACTGTCTGGTATAAGTAAGGATGAATCAATACGATGATGGGTGTCGAAAGATCAGTGGTGGAGGTTTCAACCAGACAAAAAGCCTGTGTTCCAAGGTCTAAAATGGTCGATTCCTCTGGATGTTGGTCGGGCACAATTTCTTGTGACCCGGTCACTTAAAAAGACCCTTGTTGGTCTAGCTTTCACCTTAGTGGTGGCGGGGGTGGCTACAGTGTAACCGGCGGTAGGCCAAGAATCCTTCGTGACCAGCGGAGCTCGTGATCCTCCACTATGTGAGAAGATCAAAAACACACTAGGGTAGTCTAACTGTTCAAAAACAACATGCACTAAAAAAATCCCTAGAAGATAGGACAGGCAAACACTAAATTAATTGGAAGAACAGTTACAACAACCAACACTAGAGCAACTTACTGATGCAAGTGCAACTCGAAAATGGAAGCACCCTCTGTTTATACTCTGCAAAGCGTGGCTCGATGTATATCCTAGGTACCGTGGTATACCCCCGCAGTCACCTGTGTATGTCCCTAAAAAAGATAGGCAACTAGGTTACTAGCGCGTGAACAGTCACCAGGTGGGTACAGTCGAAAGTCAGGTAGACCACAATGAGCAGGGTATCGAGCCCAAAACCTGTCAAGGGTATCGAAAGAAAGTGGTCTGGAAGACAACTGAGGACCTCGAACGGATTCGATACCCACGAAGCCCTATGGCAAATGCAATCGACGGAATCCCAAAACAAGCCCTCTATATGTGTTCTCCACTATTATTGGTCCAGCTTTGGAAGGGTTATCTCCGCTACCTTTCCGCACGCAACCTCGTGTTTATCCCCTGTGTTAGAGGGGGGTCTCGAATAAATTTCACGATACTGGACATGGACACTCCCTAGCTCAGACTCCAATGTTTGATTTTAATGGCCTTGGAGAGTTTCCTCTCCAACCTAATCTAAGGCCCTAATCCTGAACTAGTTGGTTAACCCTACAAACATAAAAGTCTAATAAATTTTAG
Source organism: Picea sitchensis (assembly GCA_010110895.2). Lineage (NCBI taxonomy): Eukaryota > Viridiplantae > Streptophyta > Pinopsida > Pinales > Pinaceae > Picea > Picea sitchensis. The sequence continues at coordinate 52,689 of SNQJ01S0043397.1, read as the reverse complement.
ATTTAGCGTTAATTTTATGGCTTGTCCTATGTCAAGGGGTATGAAAGTGAAATTGATGATGTGTAAAAGACGAAAGTAAAAATGAATAAAAAGTTGGAAACAAAAACTTTCACTTAATGCAAAATTTCAAGAACTTTTCAAAAAAAAAAAAAAAAATTAAGATTTTTGGACAACAATCTCAAAAGGAATTTCACTCGACTACGAGCTACTTATGATCTAAGTAAACTACAAAGAACTTATGAAATAAAACACTTTTCCCTGGTTAATAATGCAGAATCACACTCTTCAACCAAACAAGAAAATGAAAGAGATTTTTTTTTTTTTATTTAAATGTTGATAAAGCAAAAAGGAAAAACACCAACAAGTAAAAAACCAAGAAAAACAATTTTGTCCTAATCGCAGATCGCAAAGAATCACTTCAAGAAATCACACACTAGCAACTTAAAAAATGACTCTCACACTTGTCTAAAAACCCTAAAAGATTCTTTTTTATGACAACTTTTAAATGAGAAAAAGCAAGCTAAGGCTAAGATTAATCATAAGCTACTGACTGCTAAGATAGAGATTCAAAAACTTGAGAGGTATAACTCTCATCAAGGGAAAGGATGATTGCCTTACCCTCAACAAAAAATATCATGCACAAGCACGCTACTGATAATCCAACAGCAAGCATGGGAATGCGAGTTGTATAGAGCCAGAGGGCGTGTACATGCGGGCTGACCTTCTACAGGCCGTGTGTATCTCTAAAACTCTGAAAAAAATAACAACAGACAATCCAAACTAGGAAGAGACCACTGATATTGAGAACTGGGATCTCTTGAAGGCTTGGACACTCTCTTTAACAGAAAAAGCAAACATTGTAAGGAAAAAATTCGTAAAACAAACCAATATGAGACAAGACTAAAAACAACCAAGACTTAGAAAGAATTCCAGAAAACCCCTGAGAATGTCTGATTCTGACAGGGAAGAGGATGACTGTCTCAAAAAAATTTTGGACTCTACACGCTACTGCTACTTCTTCAGCTAGCGTTTACATGTGGGATGTAAGAGAGTAGGGAACGGGTACACACGTGCAGACCTTATACAGGCCGCATGTACCTCTGTGGGTCTCAAAAAAACACAGTCAAGCAAATAAAAGAGACAGATGGTATGGGAAACCATACTCTCTGCTAGCTTAGACTTTGCAGAAACTAAAAAAAAAAGGCAAGAAAACCAATCTTTTAAAACTACCCAAAAAATAAAATTCCAGGAACCCTAGAGATTGTCCCCGGTATGGTTGCCAATTCTGTTGTGAGGGAAATCCCCTTACAGACTAGCAAATAGGGTTATTTTATGCATGCAGATATGACCAAAAGAAATCTACTTTCTACCTTCGTCCCCAGACTTAAACCCCATTCCTTTTCAGCAAATACATGGTTAGACCCACATACCTTGTTCTGGATATTCGATGTCGATCCCCCTTCACGCTTGATCGCTTGTTGGCAGCTATCCTCTCAAGGCTAACCTGCATACAAAACAAGCAACAAACTACACATGCATTTTACCTATAGACTAATGGGTTGGATATTCAAACATATATTTATTGAACTATGAAGAACTCATATAGTGGGATGGGAAAATCATTTCTTTATTATTAACTTTAATGAATCAACTTACAATGTCAAGACCGGCCACTGCTCCACGAATCCTGATACTGGGCTCCTCTTCAAATGTCCTCTAACTTATTTGCTTTGTATCTCTTCTTGCACAAGAATGGATAAAGGGTTGGGACAATGGGAATATGCAATTGGGCAGAGTTTCTTTACTCTATTTCTCCTCCTCCAAATGGGACCCCTAGACCTTCTTTTATAGGCTAGAAGAAGCTAGGTATTTGGACGAACCCTCGGCCATGCATGGCCGGGAGTTTTAGTTAACTCACCCAAAGCTGTGTGTTTCGTCGACAACTTTCATTTTTTCGTGCTTTTGTCGATACACGTGGGTTGTTTTAGGTCAGCTGGTGTGTACATGCGTGCAGTAATGGAGTAGGGCATGTGGGCCCTTATAAAAGAGGTTTTTTAAAGAGTTTTTCAATGGTGCTTTGGCAAATAAGGGATCTGAGATGGTTTGATGCCTAGGTAAGCATGTATGGTGAAAATTAGGGTTATAACACAACCCACCTCTTCGACAACAAAAACTATGGTTACAATATGGAAAACTCCTTTACAAGATTTTCTCTGCAGATAAGGTAATGGTCATTCTTCCCGTTCTGATGGTCTGATCGATGATGAAAAATGAATTTCTTCCCAAAAATACACCAAGGTTCGACCATATATTTGCATGGTTATAAATGGAGACTTGTCACCTTGAGACTTAGCTTTAGCCACTTGGTGACTCGTTCCCATCCCTTAGGAACTTAGGATAAATAAATATCTATAAATCATACTTTTCTAAAATATTAATAAAATATTCCATTGGACTTAAGCCCCCTCTTTTCCCTTTTCAATAGAGTTTATCCCCCCGTATCTTTTCGTCTGAGTGGTCTGCGTGCAACGATGTGATTTTATTAATAATTTGAGTGTTATTACATTTTACAAGGATAGGCGCACTGGCCTTTTTGCATCCTGACATCACCAACCCAATAACCACATGGGCTCTCTGCCCTCATATATATATATATATAACTCGGTCCGATGTGCACTTCCAGGTAATCCTCGCACACTTATCCAGGTGCGTGAAACATTATGGAATGTGCGCACCCTACCCTTGATGTGCAATCCACGTGCACTTATTCAGGTATGCACAATCAAATGTGTGTGCTCTTTTTTTGGAAAAACAATCATCACGCATTGCTCAGGTGCACGCAAAATTGAACCAAAACTTGGTGTCAATGGCTCATCATCCTAAATGTACATTTACAATTTCAGGTGCACGTAAAACTGAACCAACACTTGGTGCTAACGGCTCACCAACCTAAATGTACATTTACAATTTCATTTACAATTGGGGTTCAAATTAGGGATATTACATTCCCCTCCCCCTTATTTATGTATTTTGCTCAATGCATTATATACACATGTACATACAAAAACTTCAAAATTATTCAAAAAGATGTGGGTATTGTGCCTGCATAGCATCCTCACGCTCCCAAGTTGAATCCTCGGGACCGTTCCAGGTCCATTAGACCTTTACTAGCTCCATGGCTTGATTCTGGAGCTGTTTGATTTTTTGATCCAATATGCGAACTGGTCACACTCGAAAATCTCCTTCTCGCTCCACCTAAATCACATTCCAATCAATGACATGATTAACATCAGGTATGTACTTTTTGAGAAAAGATACATGGAAAAAATTATGAATACACAAGGATGCATGAAATGCAAGCATATATGCGACAAGACCGATCCTCTCTAGGATTTCAAATGGCCCATAGTAGCATGCTCCGAACTTAGAACAATTTCCCAACTTCAGAGAATTGCGTCTTTCTTTTACTTTCAAGAACACGTGGTCACTCACTTTAAACTCTCTGTGGGTTCTTTATTTATCTGCACAACTTTTCTACCTATCTTGGTGACACAACATCCCTACCTTAGCAGAGTCTGTGTGACCTTCCGGTCTTTGGATCTTTCTATTTTCCTGAGCCGAAGTGACTCTTTAGTTCCCACTGGAACCTTCAACGCATATAACACCACGGGTCCTTATTAGAAGTTGCACATGTGCAAACAAGCACTAGGCGTGAACCTCCACCCCACGTGACCACTGACTTAACCCGAAAAGGTGCTTCATATTTCGCGACTTCGCGATTTCTATTGTGAGTCCCCCCCCGACTCCTTTGATTCCCAAAACCCCAAAATGGGCTATTGGTCCACGAGATCCTCCCTTATGCCTCCACCATATGACCTCCAGTCTAACCCTGGGGCCTCACCTCCGAGCACATCGGGATTTCGCGACTCATGAGTTCACAATGTGACTCTTCTCCCTTTTCCTGAAGTTCGAACTCGCGACTTCAAATCACAACTTGTATTTTGTCTTCTCTTGCTTACAGAAAACAATGATTGTAAGATCTAATACCACCTAACGCAGCACCCCTACCTTAGTAGAGTCTAAGTGACCTCCCAGTCTTTGGATATTTTTGTTTCCCTGAGCCAAAGTGACTCTTTAGTTCCCAATGGAACCTTCAACGCATATAACACCATAGGTCCTTCTTAGAAGTTACGCCTGCGCGAACAAGCACTAGGTGCGAACCTCCACCCCACGTGACCACTGACTTAACCCGAAAAGGTGTTTCAAATTTTGTGATTTCCATTGTGAGTCCCCCTTGACTCCTTCGATTCAAAAAACCCTGAAATGGGCTATCGATCCACTAGATCCTCCTTTATGCCTCCACCATATGACCTCCAGTCTAACTTGGGGCCTCACCTCTGAGCGCGTCGGGATTTTGTGACTCGTGAGTTCACGATGTGACTCTTCTCCCTTTTCCCAAAGTCTAAACTCGTGACTTCCTTGCTACGAGTTTACGGTCCTGATTCTCCCTCAATCTAACGGTCCAGATCGTGTCGGGATTTCGCATATCGGGGATTCCCGAAAACAGCTTCCTCCACACTTCTGACTTCCAAAATGCTGAAACTCCAGTCTCCAATCAATGGCTCTCGTTGATCCATATCTAACAGTCATTATCTCTCTTGAACTTGAGAGGATTGAAATACACTCAATCTTAACTTCTCCGTTGATCCATTGGATCTGACGGTCCACGGAAAATTGGCACTTCTCCTTCTAAGAAACTCAACCGTCCATTCAAGTTCCCAAATATTCCTGGCCAAATAACTTGGCGTTCTTCCTCCTGATCTTGGATTCTACGAGGTGATTTCGTTCCTCATCCTTCCTTTGAACTTTCCAAGTCTCTATCCCTCCTTAGCTTGAATCTTGTTGCAACCTCAAATATTCCAAGGGATTCATGCACACACTCCTTACAGCCTTCACGATAATCTTTGATTATCTGAAATCTTCCAACTCTGTGGACTCCTTGCAACAACAATATTCAACCACTCACCTGGTTGGAAAGGTCTAAGACTTCAAACTGCCTACACACACTTTGCATGGCTCTGTGCTATACTTTCAATTTTGTTGGTATGAGAACAGCGGTATCCCTCCTGAGATTTTTGAGATAAAACTCAGAATCTTGTCAACGCACTCCTCACGGACTTTCACTGCACTCCTTCTAGGAATTCTCAGGAAGAGAAACAATTGAAATTCATACTCTCCCTCTCACAAACTTCATACATTCAACATGAAATCATACATATAAGCATTGAAACAAATGCATAACAGAGTATATAAGCATATTGTAAACATACCATTAAATATATGCAAACAATATCCATAACAACACCATGAAATTGAGTCAAAGCATTCTTATATTAACTCAAGTGCTTTTGTACATGGTTCTATAGAAACAACTATCTACTTATACAACTTCTACAGTCTTTGTTCTTCTATGCTCTCATGTTCTCTTTCTCTACATCTCTACTCTTCTTACAAATGAGAATAATGATACAATACAATACATATGAGGGAGATTTCTCGAGTTTTCCCTCCTACAACCCCAAGCTATCTAATCGAATTAAAGCCTACATATACTTTACATTGATTACATTAATTGTATACAACCGACAAATGAGAGCAATCGCTCAAGATCTAAGTTAAAATCCCCAAATCATTTAAGAGCACTTATGTCTCTTCAGATATTACATTAATGTGTCATCCTTTGAAATCCAAAATATCTTCAAAATGTGTGTTGGTGCATATCCAGCTGTCCTCCGCTTGCGCGTTCTTGCGATGCTCCTACATCACTTGGGCAACCTTTAAATTCTTCCTTATCTTCACCATCTACTCTTCCATTTCCCTAAGTAAATCTGGCCCAACCACTGAGCGATCTGTTGGGTTGTCCCAACTCACTGGTGTGTTGCACTTTCTACCATAAAGTGACTCAAATGGATTCATTTTTAGAGATACTTGATACCCTTTGTCATAAGAAAACTCAACCAAAGGTAAATATTTTTCCCACTGCGTCAGTTTTTCCATCACATACATTCTTAGCATATATTCTATCACTTGATTTACCCTTTCTATTTTCCCATCTGACTCTGGATGATAGGCTGTGATAAAATTCAGATTTGTCCCAAATCCTTTGAATAGCCCTTTCCAAAAATTCAATGTGAACTTGAGATCTTTGTCAGACACAATTGTCTTAGGCACACCATGCAGCCTATCAATCTCTCTCATGTATATATCAGCAATGTTGGTCGCCCTGTGAATGTACTTCACTAGAATAAAATGGGCAACTTTAGTAAGCTTGTCCACCACCACCATAATAGAATCATATTTCTTAGCAGTCCTAAGCATCTTAGTAATGAAATCCATGGTCACAACTTCCCACTTCCACTCAGGAATGGGAAAAGGTTGTAGCAAACCAGTTGGGTGTCTATGTTCAGCCTTGACCTTTTGGCATTCAAGGCATCTAGCAATAAAATTAGCAACCTCCTTTTTCATGTTTGGCCAATAGTATTTATTTTTTACCACTGCAATTGTTTTCCGGTAGCCTGGGTGTCCGACGTAAGGAACTTTATGCAACTCTGACAATAACAATTTTTTCAACTCTTGATCACTTGACACATAAACTATGTGCATATACATGAGGATTACATCCTCTTTTAGCTCATAACATTCAATTTTTTGTTGCAATTTACCTTGCTGTAAATTTGTCTTTATGTCCACATAGCGCTAAACTGATTTGGAAACCTCTAAAATTTTGTCACTCAAATCTGATTTGTACATGCTAATGGTTGTAGCATACATCTCATGCACCCTATTGTTGAGTGCATCATCCACGTTGACCTCTTTACCTTTGATATGCTTGATATCAAAGTCATACTCACTGAGGAATTCCAACCATCTGCTTTGTCTGGCATTTAAACTTGGTTGTCCAAACAAATATTTTAGACCACTATGGTCTATCCTCAACTTGAATGTTTTTCACATGAGGTAGTGCCTCCACATCTTCAAGGCATGCATTGTGGATGCCAATTTCAAATCATGAGTAGCATAGTGCCTTTCATGCTCTTTTCATTTCCTTGATTTGTGGCATACCACATGCCCATTCTGACTAAGGACTCCATTGAGCCCTTCCTTGCATGCATATGTGCACACAATGAAGTCTTCATTAGGATCAACAATTCTCAAAATTAGTGCACTTGTCAACAAACTCTTCAAGTTCTAGAAACTCCTTACACAATCCAGAGTCCATTCAAATCGCACACCTTTCTTTTGCAAGGATGTAATTGGGTAAGCAATCTTTGAGAATCCTTCAATAAACCTTTTTTAGTACCCTGCAAGTCCCATGAAGGACCTCACCTCTGCGACATTCCTTGGTGTTGGCCATCCTTCAATGGATTTTATCTTCTTCGGGTCCACAACTATCCCTTCCTCTGAAATGATATGACCCAAGTAATGAATTTTCCTCTAGTAGAATGAGCACTTACTCAACTTTGCATACAATTGATGTTCTCTCAATACTTGTAGCACCATCCTCAAGTGTTGTTCATATTATTCTTTATACTTTGAGTAAATAAGTATGTCATCCAGAAATACAATGACAAACTTATCTAAGTATTCTCTAAAAATACCATTCATTAAACACATGAAGACAACTGGCGCATTTGACAACCCAAATGGAAATATTGTAAACTCATAATGGCTATACCTCGTTTTGAAAAGAATCTTGTTGATGTCTTCTTCTTTAATTCTCACTTAGTGATATCTATATCTAAGATCAATCTTTGAAAATATTTGCACACCCCTCAGTTGATAAAAAAGGTCATCTATCCTTGGAAAATGATACATGTTCTTTATTGTTACTTTGTTCAACTGCCTGAAGTCAATACAAAGCGTCAATGTACCATCCTTCTTCTTCACAAACAATATTGGGGCACCCCAAGGTGACACACTTGGGCATATATACCCCTTCTTCAAAATCTCTTCAATTTGCATCTACAATTCCTTCAGCTATGGTGCACTCATACGATAAGGAGTCTTGGATATGGGAGATACTCTATGGATCACATTTATAAAGAAATCAATATCTCTTTTCGATGGAAACCCGGGTATTTATTTAAATACATCTTCAAATTATTTTAATACTGTGCAGTCTTCAACATCTGGCACTTTATCCTTAGGTTCCTCCTCCATGTGCGTAGAAAATACTTGGCATCCTTTCCTGTAGCTTTTCTTCAATTGCAAGGTTGAAAATTCTCTAATAGTTACATCTCTTGGAATGCCTTGAACTATTCTTAAATTTCCTTCCTCATCCAAGCAAGTAAAAGCCTTATTGTAACAGTATAGAAGGGCATGATACTAGTCCAACCAATCCATACCAATGAGACAATCATAAGATCCCAAAGGTATGATACTCAAATAATCTTTTGTGTTCATCCCTTTCATATCCATTGGACATGACTTAACCATCTCATTAATTTTCCTTTGTACTCCTGTAACTAGCTGCACCAACCAAGGTTTTCCAAGATTTCTTCTTGGTAATTGGAATCTTTCCACCATATTAGGATCTAGATAACTATGACTAGCTCCTAAATCAATTAAAATATCAATGGGTTTGTCATTAATCTTAACTTCCACTTCAATCATGTGTGACTGAAAATCAATTTGCTTGTTATCTAGGGCTGCGTAGATCCTTGGTATATCTCTGCCTGTGTCTTCAACTATCGCAATTTGTTGTACATTGTGAATAGTCCTCACTTTTTCACCTCTGTGAGGGCAATCTCTGTACATGTGGTCTCCCCCACAGCCCCAACATTGAATAGGTGGTTGTCTTGATCTTTGCACCATTGTCTCATTCATTCTGGGCTCCTTGAGAGTTGGTTGTCCTTGGGAAGTATTTCTGAAAAATGGTGGCTTAGTCCCCTTTTTCCTCTGTTACACCTTGTTTTTCTTCTTGTATTCCCAAGCATTTTGGAAATTTAGTCTTCCCCTTTGTTGATCACAGAGACATTTATCTCGCCTTATGGTTTCCTCCAATGTCTTGGGGTCATCATATTCTATCTTTTCACTGATAAATGATGGCAGCCCACTCAGGTACATCTAAATTTCAACTTGTTCATCCTTGATGAATGCAACATATTTTAGCAATTCTAAGAATCTTCTTTCATACTCATATATTGTCATACTCCCAAGCTAGACTTCAAAGAACTTCATTTTCTTGTCATAGTATCGCTTAGTTAAGTATTTATTTTGAAAATACCTTTTAAACTCCCTCCAAGTAACCTTCTTCTCATCGATGTGTTTCACTTGCACGAATTGATCCCACCACATTGATGTTTTTCCCTTTAGCTGATAGATGACAACTCTCCCTTCTTCCTGCGCAAAGTAAGTATGGAGATGGAAGTACTTCATCATGCCCAACAGTCAGGTCTCTGCATCTTCATCCTTCTTGTGCTCACCATCAAAGGTAGGAGCCTTGATCTTATTCATTTCTCCCTGTAGCTCGTCCACCCCAGACCTTCTCTTATGATTTCTGACATGAGATGGACTTGAGATACTGCACGCTTTCCTAAATCAATGCTTTGGTGAATGATGGTGATTCATATTAACACTTCTTTTTTTTCTTCTCTCATCATGAGACTTGTGACTTATTGACTTGCTTGACTCTGTCTCCTTGTCCTTTTTTTTTCTATTCTATCCAAGCTTTGCATCAACTTGATATTGAAGTCATATTGTTGCTCCTTGGCTTTCATAAGCCTTTGATTATCAGCTTTATATCTTTGGACATCTTTTTGCAGTCCTTTCATGGTTTCTACCAAGTTTATGCACTCCTCCTTGCATTCTTTATGCTCATTGGATTATGTACTATCAATACCCATACCGATATACAAACCCGTGAATTCATCATCATGGCTATAAGTTCTCTATATATCTTCCATGCTTTTGACTATTTGTGTTGATTATGTCATGATCTAATCATTGTTAATTCTGCAAAATGTGCAGGCAATAAGATTTGTTAGATGAATTCATGCAACAAATTCATGAAAACTCTGCACCGTTTTGTCAAAATCCTTTCTTTTGATCCCTTGGATGATTTTCATGTCCCAATTCAAAATTTCTTGGTGAATAATTGGCCTCCTCTATCAGAATCCTTTCTTTTGAGTCTTTCACAGTATATCATGGTCATTTGGCATTCACCCAAATACCCTTTTATTCTTTCTTTTTTTCTTTCTTATGAATCCCATGCACGCACTAGTAATCAACATGTACCAATGCGCGATGTCAATAATTAACATACACATTGTGTATCAATATTATGCATGCACCATAAGTTTCGCTTTGTGCAGCCCCAAATTTTTAGTGTGCACACCCGTGCACCATTGTTTTCTACGCATTTCTAGTGTTGCACCCCACAATGTCAAAATTTAGTGCACACACTTGCACATTCTTATTTCATGTGCACCGTGGCCACACTGTAATTCTAAATTCAGCCACTTACCAGCCTGAATTTTTTCTTAAGTAGATACTCGGCCTATGTAGGATTAATGTTGAAACTAGAGATCTAATACCAATATGTAACGTACCCAGCCTCCTAGCTAAGTACCATGCTCTGATACCCATCTATAATGTACCCATCCTCTTAGCTAACTACCATGCTCTGATACCAACCTATCACGTACCCCATTACCAACACTAACAAAATGCTCTGATACCACTTTGTAACATCCCCAGCTTCACTGCTAAGCAATTCCACTCTAAAAAAATCTGGTGTGTAGATTCTACACTATACACTAATATGTGCAGAAGCACATGAGGTAACACGCACGATCTCAAGTGGGATGACGCCAAACAAACTTTCCTCTTTAGACACTAGTTATAACAACAAAATTAACATATAATACAACTATGCGCACAATCATCCAGTGCACACAAGTATTATTGCACGTGTAACCACTCTGAACACATGATAACTATTGCACACACAACCACTCTGGTGTAGTACGTAGATTCATTTATCTTTGTGCATGTGGATATGCTTCCCTCTGCACACAGCGATTCCATCCTCATGCGCACACGGATGATTTCCCTGTGTGCACGACAATTCTAGCCTTGCCTTGGAAACTCATTACTATTATTACAAAGTTAACACATGAAACTCAATAATTGTCATACTCTGCATATGCGACAACATCATGTTTTTACATGTACAAACATCATCATGTCGAATAACGACAATTAATTATATGCAACATCATACAGGAAATAAACGCATATCAAACATATGTAATTAAGCACACAGTAATTCAAACAAACACACAAAGGACACTTATATTTTTATGAAGAGTCATCAATTGCACGTAGAGCTTAGACGTTCCTCCCAACCATGGACTATGTTGCTCATAAACTTTCAGCAATAGGTCACCCCTGAGCTTGAGATTAAACTCCACCAGGGAAAAAGGATTCCTAATGCCAGGTTAAGGTCTGATAATCAACATAATTGTTCATTCCAAGGTTCCCACTGTTGCAACTAGCCTACAATCTCTCATTCCCCACATGTTTGTCCCACCTCAGGATGTGCACCCCTTCTCTGCTAAAAAATCCCTCGATTGCCCCACTTCCCTTCCAGAGCTTCAGCAATAGGTCGGACAGGGAGTCTCAGAGGCTTGTAACTAATGCCCAATGCACCAGGGAACAATTCCCAACAAATCTCTCACCTGGAGAGAATGCTCACGGGCCTGACAACCTGCCTCTTTGACAACAAATCTCTCACCTAGAGAGAATGCTCACGGGCCTGACAACCCGCCTCTTCGACAGCAAAAACTCTAGTTACAATATGGAAAACCCCTTTACAAGATTTTCTCTACAGATAAGGTAATGGTCATTCTTCCCATTCTGATGGTCCCACCGATGATGAAAAATCAGTTTCTTCCCCAAAATACACTAATGGTTCAACCATATATTTGCATGGTCACTATTCGACACTTGTCACCTTCAGACTTAGCTTTAGCCACTTGGTGACTTGTTCCCATCCCTCGGGAACTTAGGATAAATAAATATCCATAAATTATACTTTTCGAAAATATTAATGAAATATTCCCTTGGACTTAAGCCCCCCTTTTTCCCTTTTCGATGGAATTTAGCACCCCCACCCTCGTCTCTTTTTGTCTAAGTGGTCTGCGCTCAGTGATGTGATTTTATTAATAATTTAAGTGTGATTACATTTTACATGGATAGGTGCACTGGCCTTTTTGCATCCCAGCATCACCAACCCAATAACCACACAAGCTCTCTGGCCACACACACACACACACAGAGATATGTAAAACTCAGTTCGATGTGCACTTCTAGGTAATCCTCGTGCACTTATCTAGGTGCACGCAACACTGTGGAATTTGCGCACACTACCCTTGATGCACAATCCACGCACATTTACTCAGGTATGCACAACACTATGGAATGTGCACACTCTTTGTTTGGAAAACATTCATCGTGCACTTATCTAGGTGCACGCAACACTATGGAATTTGTGCACCCTACCCTTGATGCACAATCCACGCACATTTACTCAGGTATACACAACACTATGGAATGTGCACACTCTTTGTTTGGAAAACATTCCTCGCGCACTACTCAGGTGCGCACAAAACTCAACCAAAACTTGGTGCCAACGACTCACCATTTTAAATTTACATTTACAATTTCAGGTGTGTGCAAAAATGAACCAACACTTGGTGCTAATGGATCACTAGCCTAAATGTACATTTACAATTTCATTTACAATTGGGGTTCAGATTATGGATATTACAATTTCCCTATTTATGTTCCTCTAGACTGGATATCTCCATGTTACTTGGGAAATACCTTTAGTACTTTTGGAATGCATCCATAATCCTCTTTTATTGTTGTCATCCCTCATGGAGTATTTTCATGTACCCCTAATAGTTGGGCATCCACCTCATGATTTATTCTTTCATTATCTTAAGATGTTCAAGGACTTGACTCCATCCTAGAATCTGTCTTCCCTTTATGGAAAAACCCTTCTTTGAAACCCAACTGCATTCTTATGGATCCAATCTATACATAATGCAATTTTATGCATCTGTTGGCACTTATTTAGTATGTACACACCTTCATTACTTCACCCCTGAAGTTCTTTCATACAACCATGCTTCCACTGCACCACTCTGATAACAATTATGGAGGTGTTATCTCCAAAACTATAGAACTCGTCCTTGGAAATGTTACATCTTATTTCCAATTATACACTATGTATTTCTTAATCATAACACTGGCATCTTGACATATAAATCCTTTTAGAACAACTCTTCCAACAATGTACTACCTTACTTGTACATTGACACCCTTTATAGTGAATGGATCTTCAATACTTCATCCAGTAAATACTTCACTCTTGTGCCCTGATTCCAATGAGCGCTCTGATTAACATAAGTGGATTTCTTGTAGTAGATTCCCAAGACTTTATGGTTGCACTTAGACTCATACCTTAACATTATTCAGTCTTGGCCTATGATCATCTTATAAGATATCCTTGACATACATTATGCCCTCAAGTTCATCTACTCATTCTTGATACCAGGTCCAAACGCTTTCATATTCTATAAAACCATCCTTCCATATTCTCATGTTTTGAATCTCTATATGAACCTATGGTACATGCATTATCATGTATTGTAGATGGATTTCCCTCCTAGCATCTACATCTGATGTGCATAATTTTCATCTGGAATTATTTCCCCAAACAATAATTTCATTAGGGTCTTCCATGTTGCTTATTGAATCCAATATCTGATCCAACAACTTCTTAAAGAAACCAAATTTAGAATGAAGAATTGTCTATGTCCTTGTTTATTCTATTTGTAGACGTATCTAGACATGTCTAGCACTTTCTTTGTTTTAATTGTAACCATTGCATCTGAAAACATGCACACAACAACATTCGTTAGCTAAAACCACAATTTACAATTCCGGTAGCATATGCACAATTTTTCCCCTTTATGGTCACCATAAAACTTCTTTCTGACTTCCTATAAATTATGTTGCTCATATCACAATTATGGGTGATTAAATGGACTCCTCTTTCCAATACCTTTACAATGATTGTCTTCTTGCTCAATTCTGAGTTTTGAGTATAAAGTTATAGTCATTTGATTATTCCCCAAAAACTCCTTCAACCAGGTGCAATTTTTAACTATGCTTATGCATCCTTGCACCTGCTCCTTTGGCAATTCGACAGGATCTCAACTGGGTTCCTTCATGACCATATGCTAGACATTCTAGCAGAGTTTCATTAGGTTACAATTAAGATTTGGGTATTTTGAATCCCTCGCTAAATCCCCTCAATTATTTGTGAATTTTTTCCCAATTTCATTGTTGTAATTTCGACAAACAAGTTGCAAACATCCCCTTCTGGCATTATTTCAAATGGTTTGCCTCCATAATCTACAAATTCCAATTATGCGCTCTATTAATTGGCCCATGCAGGCTCGGTGTTGAAAACTGGAGCTCTGATACCACTTTGTAATGTCCACATTACCAACAACTCAAAAAAATTCCTCTTATACCATTTAATTTATTTGCATACAAACAAGAATGCATTCCTAACAACATATAATGTCAAACATAATTATAACAGAGAAAACACAACAGATTTAACTCAATTATAAACATAGTAGCAACAAAAATAAATACACTACACAATAAAAAACATGTAAATATAATTACAACAGACACAACAAAATAATAGTCATTAGAAGAACACATATATGATGTTGTAAAAACACCAACTGCGTGCAGACCTTCCACGTCCCTCCCAGCCATAGACCGCACTGCTCATAATTCTTAGTGGTGGGTCACCCCCGAGCTGGAGCTAAAACTCCACCGGGGAAAAGGTTTCCTAAGCTAGGCTAAGGTCTGTCTACAACCCAAAATACCTAAACTAAGGTGCCAACTATGGCAGACAACCTACAGTCTTTCATTCCCCACATGCTTGTCCCACCCCAGGAAGTGTGCCCCTTCTCTGCTCAACAGTCCTTCGACTGCCCCACTTCCCTTCTGAGGCTTCAACAACATGTTGAACAAGAAGTCTCAGAGCCCTGTAGTTGCATCTTGGCACCTTGGGAACCAATTCTCAACATTTCTCTCACCTGGAGAGAATGCTCACAGGCTTGACAACCCACCTCTTCAATAGCACATGAGCCTGACAACCCACTTCTTCAAGAGCACATGGGCCTAACAACTTGCCTCTTCAATAACACTCGGGCCTGACAACCTGCCTCTTCAGCTCAAAATACTAGGTCACTGGCTAGAAATAGCTCCCACGTACAGGGATGGTTGCAGAGTACCCCTTCTAGGTACGAATGATGGAATCCTAGAATCATAATCAAGGAATGATGGATATTACACTACATCCACAATTATGTATGCATGGGTCTTATGTGACACTTGGCACATAAGGACTAACTTTGTCCCCTACATGTAATTTGTTCCCCTTCTTTTTGGAACTTATGATAACATAATCTATATGTATCCATAAATTAAACTTTTAGGAAATATTATTAAAATATTCCCTTGGCTTAAGCCCTCTAGGCTTAGCCCTTCTTCCTAGAATTTTAGTCTCCTTTCCCTTTCTAGTGGAGTTTATCCCCCCATACTCTTTTGTCCGGTTGGTCTGCAACATTGGTGTGATTTTCATTAATAGTATGAATTCTTACATTTTACAATGATGGGCTCACTAGCCTTTTAGCATCTAGGCTCTTCGACCTAATAATCATATAGACACTTTGGCTTATAATATCATGGCTCACCGGCCTATGAAACATATGTAAAATTACAACTGGGGATCAACCTGAGGGTATTACCCACAGTGTTTTGTAAGTGGACCTCGTCAATTTGTTGTTTCCAAAAATAGTGTTTGATTCAGTCTTCAATGGTTATTATTATCCAATTACTACATTAATGCAATGGGAGTATTCACATCGAATCTAACACTAAAACATCCACTATTATTTCCTATAAATAAAGCCATACAAGTCACCCATTTCATCATCAATTCATTGCAAGGTTATGTTGCCAAATTTCCTTTGGAAAGACAAACACCCTTAGTTTATTCTTTCTACCATCAAGAAACATCACTATCACCATCAAAAGCTTGGAGTGGAGCATACTAGGAGGTGAAGGACCCTCCCTTGAAGCTGTTTTGGAACCCATCCTACTTCATCAACTACTTCAAGGTGTTATTTTATGAGTCTCTTGTTTCCCTCATTTATAAAATAATTAATATTCTTTGTTATGTCTCTTGTGTTGAGATCATGGGAATGCATGTGCTAGTTTATTTGCTTTCTTTTTTATGAGATATAATAAGGAACGCTTTATTTATTTAAGTTAATTTTACATTATCTAGTAATTAATTTTCACAACCTTTAAGTAGGTACCTTTTGGTACATTCTAGTGATAAAACACCAACACCATATATAAGCTTATAAATGTGAACTGTGATAAATATGTAAAACAATAACATAAATTCTAGATGAACTGGTTCTAACTAACATCAGGCAATTAGTCTAGCCTCGAATCATGAATTAAAAGAAAGTAATCAAACACATTGCACAATGATTTGTGGGGAGGGGAGAAGAGAGATCTTCATAAATTAGTTGAATGTAAACATCAAACAAAACCCTATACTTGATTGATGCTACCAACGCCTTTGCCACTGGAGTTTGGGTTCCTCCTGCTTGGATTACTCATCTACTTTTAATTTGCCTAATATATCCAACTTAATTATGGCTGAGAAAATCCAAAGATGTTTTGACCCAAATCAAAGTTAAAAACAAACTTGGAACCAAGTGGCTTTGACGAGGGTAAAGCAATAAAAATATAGGGTTGATCCTCCAAGAACTACTTCAGCATATCATTTCTCTCAATGGTTTCATGCTCCTTCTCCCAACACGTGACTCCAATTTATACCATGAAAAGGTAGTTTAGTTAGTTGGAAATGGAGGTCAGGGCTATATAGGTGTGTGAACTTTGTGATCTCCACTTAGGAGCGTGCATTTTCCACATTTATTTTTGGGGGGGCTTTTTTGAACGTGCTCAAGAGTTGCTTGAGGGAAACTCATGGAGAATACACTAGTTGATTGAAGAAAACTCACAGGCTATAAATTAATGGCTTAAAATACATATGTCAAAGATGGATTAATGATGAAATGATTATAAGTGAATGTCCAACAAGGCATCTCTAGTCAAGGATGACTAAATAAGGATATAACACCCATCTCTTTCCATTGTTAAATGTTTGATGCATTGACTCTCTTTTGTGATTTTACAGCGGAAGAGAAGCTTGGAGCGTCTTATGAAGAGTGTTTTCAAATCATCATGCCATTGATTCCATGGATTTACCCATTTGAATGTCCATTTGGTGCCTAATATCATTGAGTTGCTATCGAAGAGTTTCTGGTGATTTAGGAATGAATACGATGAATCATGGGTTGGGTTTGAATAAGTTTTCAATTGAATGGTAAACATATATATGGATGTAGGTGATGATTTAAATGATAAATTCATTTGTTGGAATTATTTTTTATGTGTATATGCACGAGGAACACAAAGAGTATTGTGCAATCCACCATGGCCACCAAGTAATTTCTTGTGGTAAATTCCCCCGAAATTGGTGTGATTGATGCCTAGATTGATTGAATGCATTCTTCGTGCCATTGAACCCTTGATTGAGACATTCTCATTGCTATCCATGATCTTTAATAAATTGATTGGATTCACTTTTAATCAACAATGATCCTAATTAATGGTAAAATAGAATAAGCAATTCCATGTTTTGATTGAATCTATATTGATTTATGAAATTGGGGAATTACATGTAGTTAATGGTTCAAATGTGTTGTATCTTCATTACTAAAATATCATAAATCAAAGAGGTTCATTGAACTAGTTTGCTTTACAATTACTAGTTTTGGATTTGTTATGGATAAAATGCATCCATTATTTTGATATTGAAGCCCGAGGTATTCTTTTATCACTTCCCCCCCTTCATCAATGAAACACTTTCAATGTTAATGGCGCTTTGATGGAAAGGGAGCACTTCATTTGTAGGAATGTTGATTATCATAACATAATTTGTAAAAAAATATTCGTCAATATAAATAAGTTTTAAATGATAGATTACTACACAATAAGACAAGAATGTTTCAAAATGTTACATCACTTCAAAATAATGAAGTTTAAAAATTTTAAATCTCCATTTACAAAATGAATTACTACACAATAATACAAGAATGTTTCAAAATGTTACATCACTTCAAAATAATATGTTTAAAAATTTTAAATCTCCATTTACAGAATGAATGTTGGTTTTTGGGTAGCTCAAACAAGTACTTCCACATTGGCGGTGCCTAGCTTGCAAAGGTGTCCGAGCAACGGTCTCTATATCCTTAACTTTATAATTGCATTTATAAAGTTAATGTGGCTTTTATTTAATGACTAAAGTGATTTTTTTATAAAGTTGAGTGACTTATGTGATTTAAGTCATCTCAACGAGAGATTAAGTCACAATCGTTGATCTTGGGAAGGCAAGATTTAATCTTGACCATTTAGATCTTAGAGTTAGGGATTTGGTCATTAAGAGATTATAAAAGCAGATCTAAGAAGAGTGAGAGGCACACATTGACTTGAGAGTTGAAGAGAGCGAATTTGTCGCTAGAGGAAAGGCGATTCTATTGGCCGAAAAAATTGCTAGCTAAAAAATTTGTGTGAAAAAAAAGGGCCAAAAAAGCTGTGAAAAAAAACGGGATGGAAAAAGTTGGGCAAAAGTTTTGTGGAAAAAGTTTGTTGGGCTATAAGAAATTTTTGAATTAGTTTTTGTAATTATTTTCTTCCTTTGAAGCCAATAAAATCCTCATTTACCGGTTTTCCCTTTGGGCTTTTTCTAGGGGCATTGCCTAGAAATATTTGTGTTCAAATGTGTGTGTTGTTTATGATTTCGTTGTGCATTTTTTAATTAAAACTCAACTATAAATTTTCTGCATAGTTTACAGAATTTATATCAGCAGTAAATTATATTTTGAGTTGTTAAATTATTGGCATAAAATTTATGATTGTTGGATTTCAAGAAATCAACATTGTATTAGAGTCATGAATCTAAAGTGTGGCACTGAAGACTTTGGCATAAGGATTTGAAGGGATTGCAGGGGTTTTGCTCGGATAAAGAAAGAGAAAAATATTGTTGGTCAATTGGACGAGGATGGCTATCGGATTGAGGACAGGTTGGACGGGGTTACGAATTTTAACCCATGGAAAGAGCGGATTGTCTTGTTGGAGGAAAACAAAATCTGGGACAGTATGGAGAAAACCGATGTTCTTCCCACGGATACATCACTTTTGGCGACGTACAATAAGAAAAATGTGAAAGCCAAAAGGATGCTCTTGGATGTCATGAAGGACCATATCATACCTCATGTGTCCGGAAAGAAAAATGCATATAAGATGTGGGAGGCTCTGACAAAGCTTTATTAGAGTGGAAACCGAAATAGGAAGATGGTGCTGAGAGAGAAACTCAAGAGCACCAAGATGTCCAAGACTAACACAGTGGCATCATATCTCACCAAGATATCACAAGTTCGTGATGAGTTAGTGGTTGTTGGAGAGGAAATCAAAGATGATCAACTTGTGAGGACAACTCTGAATGGGTTGTCAGAAAAGTGGGCTTCGTTTGTGAAGGGAGTTGTGGCACAATAACATCTCCCTGACTGGCAGAGGTTGTGGGATGACTTCTCTCAGGAGGAGACTCGGAGGAGCCTCTTCAAAGCAGTCAGGCTAAGGGTGATGAAGAAAAGGAGAATGATGTTCTTCATGCGAAGAAGGGTAGGGGAGATGGAAAGAAGGACATGAGCAAAGTGAAATGCTTTGCATGTCATAAGACTGACCACTATGCAAGCTAGTGTCCAAACAAAAAGAAGATAAAAAATGAGACACAAGTAGCAACATCAACATCAAATAAGATCAATAATTTTGCTCAGAAGTTCAAGAAGGGATTTTCTCTTATGTCTGGTCTTTCAGGCAGTGGTAGTGTAGAGTTTGGGGACATTGGAGCATGGACTGTCGGGAGTGGCTCATCTCGCCATATGACGAGAATGAGGTCGATGTTCCTTAGTGTTTCAGAGACAAATTAGATTGTTATGTGGAGTATGGAACTAGTATCATGCATGCAATGAAGGGGGTTGGACGTGTGAGATTCCAACTAGAGTCGGGAGGATCTTTGGAGGTGACAAAGGTGTTGTTTCTTCCGGATTTGAAGGTAAGCTTCCTCTTAGTATCAACGTTGAGGATGAGGGATATGGATGTGTTCAAGCATGGACATGTGCACATATATCCATAGGGATCTACCTTGGACGCAACAACAGTGCTTGGTGTCAGACGGGGGAGGTTACACATGTTGTTGGGATAGTTTATGTGTAAGTCCAAGGGGATCTTGGATTCAAGATCAGTGTCAGTGACAAACAGTTGTGAGACTACTTTCAATACTATCAGGAGTCTCAGTTGGTATGAGATGACACAGTTGGATGCTCAGGAGTGTGAGGAGACTCCTAAGGGCATGGAGAGGAGGAACATGTCTTCAACACAGGATCTAGTGCAGGTGGCAGGGAAGCTTTTTGGTTCAAAGGGAGCAGCTACAACAACAAATGGAGTGATGGGGTTGAAGACAGATCCAAGTGGAGGTTCCAGAAGTATTTTCCTCGCTAAGAGTGACTGTTAGTTTTTGGATAGCTCGGAACATGTAATTCCGCATTGGTGGTGCCTAGCATGCGAAGGTGTCCAAGCAACGCTCTCTAGATCCTTTATAATTGCAATTATAAAGTTAATGTGGCTTTTATTTAATAACAAAAGTGAATTTTTTATAAAGTTAAGTGACTTAAGTGATTTAAGTCATCTCAACAAGAGATTAAGTCACCACCGTCGATTTTGGGAAGGCAAGATCTAATCTTGACCATTGAGATCTTAGGGTTAGGAATTTGGTCATTAAGAGATTATAAAAGTAGATCTAAGGAAAGTGAGAAGCACACATTGAGCTGAGAGTTGAAGAGGAGGATTTGGCTGAGGAAGAGGGTGAATTTGTAGTTGGAGGAAAGACAATTCTACTTGACAACAAATTTTTTGGTCGAAAAAACTAGGCCAAAAAAGCTGTGCGAAAAAAGCAAGGTTGAAAAAACAAAGCCAGAAAAATTGTGCGAAAAAACTATGAGGAAAAAACAGTGCCGAAAAAGCAGAGCCACACAGGCCAAGTTTGTTGAGATGTAAGAAATTTCTAAATTAGCTACTGTAATTATTTTATTCCTCTAAAGCCAATAAAATCCTCTCATTTACTGGTTTTCCCTTCGGGGGTTTTCTAGGAGCATTGCTCAGAAATATCTGTGTTAAAATGTGTGTTGTTTATGATTCCACTGTACATTTTTTGGTTAAAACTCAGCGGTAAATTTGCTGCATAGTTTACAAATTTTATATCAACAGTAGATTAAATTCTGAGTTGTTAAATTATTGACATAAATTTTTTGATTGCTGGGTTTCAAGAAATCAACAATATCTATACAGGAAATATATGTGTGTGTGTATACATGTGGGGGGGGTGTTTGCATTTATACTTTGGCAAGAAATAATTAAATATGGGCCAGGACCATGACTTACAGGTAACTGAATCCAAAAGAAAAATCTTTGAACTAGCTCTATTCATACCCAACAATGTGATTGGAAACCTACACAAATAGACACAAAAACTAGGTACAATTAAACAACTTTCACTGAAACAGAACCAACAGAGACTAAAATTGCAAAAGAAAATACAGACACACATTGGGTCTGCCAGACCTTTCTACCATAGAAAACACTTGCAAAAGAAAATACATACACACATTGGGTCTGCCAGACCTTTCTACCATAGAAAACACTTGCAAAAGAAAATACATACACACATTGGGTCTGCCAGACCTTTCTACCAGAGAAAACACTGGTATTGTACGCTAGATTAAATAAATTGAATAGCAGATCTAGCTAGAACTTTACACACCCAAACAATCAACTGCCGTGAATTTTTCAAAGGGAAGAGATCGCTTTGGTAAATTCTAGAAACATATAAGGTACATAAAAGACGCAAGAATAAGAAGTCAGTAAGATTGGTCAATGATATAACCCGAAATTAGCAAACTGAAGTATTAAAAACATTAATATGTATTTAACTATAGACTATAAAACACTGAAAAGATCCAACAGAGGCACCCAAATCAACAATGATCAAGTATTAGCCTCCACATGAATTTATTATTCAAAATGATATATTTTCCATAAATAGGCCTTCAATAATATCATCTTAAATAGCACTATCTATGCATATAAAAAAAGCGAGACTGTGGCCTGTTCACAAACATTTATAACAATCCACAAATCATAATGTTCAGAGTATCATGAGAGAGATGTAAATAAAATATATTCAACAACACCCTTAATACCAGGAGCTTTATGCTTCTCATTCATTATGTACATGGAAATGGTCACGATGCTTTGAATTCAACCCACTTAGATTTGATGATAAGAGGCTTTAGGAAATCATTAGCATTTAGCCCTGATAATCTGTAATTGACTACTAGCAACAGGGGCATGCCAATAGATTTAAATGCATACAGAAATAACTCAAAGAAAAATGTTGCACCTTGAAAAAATGATTGGGAATTCAAAGAAAAATGCTGCACCATGAAAAAGTGAACTGGAGATTAACAGTAGATCAACATTTCAAGTAATCAGGGTCAAGTGCAATTGTAGTGTGCCAGTTTGGTCCTGCAACAATATTCCAAATCACTGGTGTGACATCTGGAATTTGTTAAAGCTGCAAACACGGTTGTGTAAGTTGGAGCCCCGGTTCTAATTAGACAAGAATCATGTCCTTATTCAAAGTGGTATGGAAAACTCGTCGATCTCCCATGCACAATGAGAATCTCAATCGAAGGTGTCTATTAATGCACTGCAAGATAAGGGTAAACATTTTTTTCTTATATAGTACGGCCAGGGATGGGGGGCTAAATTAAATTTGTAGTGCATGACCTGGTACCATTACTACTAAGATAGGAGATATGTCTTTATTCCAAGTGATATGGAAAACCAGTTCATCTCCCATTCACAGGAAGAATCTGAATTGAAGGTGGATCAATGCACTGCAAGCCAAGGGCAAACACTTTCTTACAGATGTGGCTAGAGAGGGGAGGGTTAAATTAAATTTATAGTGCATAAACCAATTTTAGTCCTTATAAAAACTTGTAGCACTACATTGTGCCAACTGATTTCTCTGAGAATCACCTAATGCGAGGAATTTGGCTCTTTCAATTCCATGGGAACCTCAGCTTGGCACATGGGGATATCTCTCAAAAACCAGTTCTAAATTAGATGGTGACTAGAGAATTGGCTCTCTAAAGTTCAATGTTTGTGTAAGTACTCTAGTCTCTTCTATTTTTCTTGTGTATTTTGGGTTTTGGATGGAGACTGCTCTAGATAATCTATAGTAAAGGTTATAGTTTATTATGCTGATGGGTTAAAGGTTATAGTTTATTATGCTGATGGGTGTACACCTATTGGAAATGGCCAGAATTAATGGCCTTCTAATTACAAATGGGTTTTTAATGGCCACAATTTCATATGCTCTGAATATTCATTGTCGTCACTATAAATGAAAGAGTGTGATTTCAATCATTAACTTCCTTGCATGACAAAAGATGTTCGTTAGTCATTAAATTGGGTGATTAAGTTGATTCATTTTAGATTCAAGTGTTTTACTTAGTTTAGGTTTTTTACTTTGCTTTGATTTTTAGGTTTTTACGGTGCTTTGGTTTTTTTACTACATTTAAGTTTTTTTTATTTAAGTATTTTTATTGGTGGCATATTCCCTTACCAAGTGTAAGTGGAATGACGTTGTGGGTGAGTGGGGGACGGTTTCAGCACCACCTTCCTTACCAGGAGCGTCGTGGGTTTCATTCCGTTGACATTGTTTTTTACACCATACAAAAAATTCACAGGCCTTTGCACCACACTCTCCTAATACTATTTAGTTTTATCTTCTGCTTGTAGAAAGACCGCCGACAGAATAACCAGACTCTATTTGCCCCAGTCTCTGGTATTGTACACGTCCTCAGGAGCGAATCGGCTTACAACGGCTTTCTATGTTCACATTGTGAAGGAATAATTATATCATTATCGCTATTGTTGTATCATTGTTGTCTTTCTTAAGTTTGGTGTTGCAAACACACTAGTACAAGTCACTATATGTCAATGTTATTGGCAATACAGCTTGCTATCATTTGAAACAAAATGGTGAGATATCATATTAAATACAAGGTTTTGGAAATTGGCACAACTTTGTGTTCATCAATCTAGTTATCCCCTTAAGTATTGCATGAGAATCTAGTTATCAATCTAGTCATTACATATTTCAAAAGGAGCCTGGAGATTTCAAACTCAGGCTGAGATTTTTCATTGACTGAAATAAACCACACTTCTAGTACTGAGCTTCCTCGGTGGCGACCGATGTCGAGTTAAGATCTGGAAATTGCCTGGGAGAAGCTGGAGACGAAGCCACTTCCGAAAGTGCCTGAGTGGTAGTTGACACGGCCGGGGAGGCAGACCTGGAGCTTAGTTCCACTACCTTAATGTGTATGGTATCCACTTCATCCCTTAACTGTTAGAATCCGTCTCTGTGAAATCAGTTAAGTCCATTGCAGTTTGCCATTGGGCCGAGGCATTCTGCACGCTGATTTGCACTGAGTTAACCAAATTGACCAAGGCCTCATGTTCTTCTTCTTAAAACTCACGACACCATCTAGCAGCTCATGTCCTCCTGTTAGCCATGTTGCCTACTTGAACTCCTGGCAGGATTGCTTATGAAGAAAGCTCCGTCCACAAATGAACAATGGTAATTGCAATCTGGAGTTCAGAAGTTTTATAAACCTCCCGATACATATAATTCCCCTTGTGTCGAAGATCTGCGATTATAACTTGACGTCGGGTGATGAGTCGCCACCTTGGACGATGAATGAACCTCAACATACTTCCATGCCCACCAAAGAGATCTCCAAGCATGTGACTAGCCTCTGTCACAACAATTCCATCATTACAAGCTATAGGTGAGTATCGCCGAGGAAGTAATGACATCAGGGGGGTACAAGGGTACAAATGCGTACCATATCCATAACCTCAGTCTCAATAGATGCCGTGGAACCGACCATGTGAGGAATGTCATTAAAGAGCACTTGTGGGAAAGTACTCCAGACTTGAGAGACGCATGCATTAAAAGGAGGGTACAACATGTCCTCCACACTATCCAGAACGTGCTCTAACATATGCTACCACCCGTCAGCCAAATGTGCCATGCAAAACTATTATTATATTAGTGGGTCCTTCCTATGGGACAATACACTTGTGGGTCTAACCATCTCGACTCACATTAGGGGATAAAATGGTGTGCAACCCGACCATCAATGCGAAGTGTTCCCATCAGGTCCCGAGTAGCCGAATTAGCCAAAAGGAGTCGGCCCCAGACATTGTTTTTAAGCACATGAAAACATTGCAGAGTTTGAAAAGCCCCTACCTCCGACAGTGTTCGAGTCATAATGCTTCTGAGATTCATGTCCTCCAAGAGTGATCACTTTCTAAATTGTTTAAGAATGACATCAAATCTTCAATGCCTAGCTCTTGGCAATATTGAGTCCTTTATACAAAGCGTAGGCTTCCGCCTGGTTATTGGATGCTATGACCAAACTCCAAGAGTAGGATGTTCGAAAATGTCCCCCTCGGGAGAAGATAACCCCACCCGCTCCTACCACCCCTTTGAAAAATCAATTTGTTAACCCTTTTCTCAATACATTTGTTTTCATTAAAAAACTCATAATTTTAATAGATATTTTAGATATTCATTTTTTATGGTATTTTTTATCTTTAATATGGGACATGACAATTCTTATAAACTATGTCCAATATTGAATAAACCCTCTCAAATACCTAATGTGTAGAAATTTTAAAATTCATTTAACTTTCAAATTGTTAAACCATTGTCTCATTTATTCTTATTATTGTGTGCTTTCCCATAGCATTATACTAATTTTCTTAAAAAAATTGCTAAAGGAAATTACATACTCGGATTTCAAAACAATCCTAGGATTAAATCTCTCTGAAAAACTCTAAAATAAGACCTAAATCTCTCATAACACATATCTCATTTAATCAAATATTACAATCCTTGGAGAATCAAATGTTCCTTGAAATATATGATACGCGTATCTAAATTGAAAGAAACTAAAACTACAATCCTAGTAGGAGCCATAACCCCCGGAAAAAATCCACTTGAACAATTGTGCGCAACAGAGATGAAAGGAGCAATACACACTTCCGGATTGTGATGATCCTGGGTTCAGATTTCAACTATTGAAAGGATGCCTTAATTTATAACAGAAGAAAATGTTAATGTTATGCTAGGGTTAGGGTTTGTATCAAGTATCAACACATCCTACTTAATGCAAAATCTACAATAGATTTGACCTAAATTGCTTTTCCTTCTATTGTCATCGCCTATCGGTGTTCATCAGACAAATAATTTGTGGCTGTGCTAGTCTGTAACCTCTGCAGTAAGATGTCTTAATACCCCAGTGCCTGTTCTGGTTGCCATGTGATAACTGCTGATTCTGAAGTATGCCCAGTGGACATTATTACTTTTAGAATACATTCTATCGAAATTATGACAGAATGTTTATCCAAGTCAACCTTATTTATAGAATATCAGTTGAAAATAGTAAAAATAAAATTAAGAAAGAAACCAAACATATGCTTACACAAGGGTTGTGTTTTGATTACAAACTCAATTGTGGGTTCACCACAAAAAGCTTGTCAGTCATCAAAAGGCTTATACTAAAAATTTCAATCAGGCATAAAAGAAACACACTTATAATCATTTTAAGGAAGCTCAGCAACAACTAAATATTAAATAATGAAATCTCATACTAACAACCTCTATAACAAAATTTAAATTTCCATGGTGGGTTTCTGTCCCCAACATTCAAAATTTCAAAATTGTCAAGACTTAAAACAGGGAACATTAAAATATGTGGACACAATTGATGCACTTCTATAAAAGTCCAAACAGCTTCTACAGCAACCTCTAACAAAATTTAAATTTATATGATGGGTTTCTATCCCCATCATTCAATACTCCGAAATTGTCAAGACTTAAAACAGGGAACATTAAAATACGGTAAACATAATTGATGCACTTCTGTAAAAGTCCAATCAGCTTCTACAGAAACAATGCATAGCTCTTGCAATACCCCACACAAGAATGGCTCATAGTAATGAGAAGAATCTTAGGCCACAAGAGTGCTGGCAGTGGCAGATTCACTGCAATCATATAGCAAACAATACCATATTAGCCAATACAAGAATCATTAACAGCTAAGTTAACACCCAAATGCTTGAAATAATCAGAGTATGATACAAGGGAAAGAATAGCCTATCAATTAAATAAACTTATGGAATTATTTTTGGCATGGCATTCATACATGACAGTGATATCCAATTTCTTTATTGACGTGAATATAATGCCCTAAGAAAAACCCAAATAAGAAGCCACACAACTAATTCACATTGCTCCCTTTAACATGCAAGTCATTCAATTGTTTCATGGTTAAATACCAGTAACAATTTACACATTGAACATACAAACATAGAAAATTCTTGGAGTTGTAACTTGGAATAATGTTTATATATAAGATTCTAGCAGTAAAGTATGATTAATGAAAACCAAAATTTTGCACAAAACAAAAAGCTTATATCCATTACCAAAAAAATAAAAATATAGATCAATCTCCCACATCCTACCTTTTTCTAGCCTCCCACCATCGTAATAAATGTTCACTTTACCATTGCATGGTAATTACTAAGGAATGCAATTTCATGTGCTTAAACAAAGATATTTCATGAATATGTCATATGTTTGAGATGACAAGAAAGATATCAACGGGAATAAAATGTCTTACTATTTCCAGACAGGGGGGAGCTTCTTGACCCTCTTGTAGTATCTAGCTAACCGATGGACTCTACTCTCCACTAAAATCAATCGGAATTTAGAATCTTTATCCTTGCGATTCCTCTCAAGATGCTTCCTGACAGCAACCGCCTTCTTAATAAGATGGTACAGATCCTCAGGTATTTCTGGTGCAAGGCCTACAAGAATCCCAATCTCTTAGAAAAGCTTCTAAAAAGGCTTTAAAATGCAGTCAATTACAAATGAATAATATAGAAGCTCTAAGTTACAAGCCAAGATTTAAAAAAAAAAAAACCACTTCCATTTTGTTAAACTAAATATATGGGCACACACCATGAGCCTTCAGTATTCGCAATACTTTACTGCCAGTGACACTCTTCACCTGCGCAATTCCATGGGAGTCACGAAGGATTACACCAATTTGTGATGGTGTCAAACCCTTCTTGGCAAACTTGCAAATATTGTCTTCAACCTGGAGCAGCAAAATATTCAAGAAATTATTAGCAATGAGCATGAAGCAGTGCTTACCTGATTACTCTATAAAATATCCATCACACCAGACTAACATGCAAATAAAAAACACAGCAAGGGAAGTTCTTTGTACAATGCCTTCAAATGCCAAGTTAGAGATATACTTTATTGGAGAAACCAATAAACTTAACAGCAAATATCATGGAATTCAAAACAATAAAACCACAATGAATAAAATACAATCAAAAACATCTTAAGAAAATAATAGCCAGTTTGATAATGTTAATATTACCATATACATTAGTAGCATCACCTAATGGCCAAAAACACATGTTTTGAGACAAAAAAAATACTCAAAATGCAATCATAAAACTTTAAAAAAGCATCTGCAACTTACATCTTGAGATGAAATCTTCAGCCAACTTGGGGGAGTCCTCTTGTATGGTAGTGCCGAAGAGGAAATACCTTTTCTGCGCAAGGAGCAATGACACTAAATTCAATGCACCATTTCCCTGTACTAACTGAAAATCCACTAAATTAATATAAAATGCACATAATATTTAAAAAGCCCCAAGCCCCAAAAGAATGCCAAGGAATCTAAGTTGCGGTGATACCAGAAAAAGCAAGGTACTCAATGACATGTAGTATGTAGACTCAAGGTACTCAATGACAACTACAAATGTAAAGTATAGTCCTTAGCAAAGGCCTCTGGGGTTAGTAGCCCCCGAGCAGAGAGCAGTTGGTTATAGGTAGCTTGTTAAGGCTCTCCTTGCAACATCTTTGTTTCAAAGTCGACTTACCTGCACATGGGATAGGGGCAGCACCTTGAGCCTAGGGGGTATAGTGGCAGCAGACCAGAATCATCCCCAGGTCACGCAAATACAAGACCAGACTGCTACCAATTCTTCTAGATACAAAAAAGTTTCCAGTGTTGGTCCTTGGGTGTAGGTGGGTGTGAGCACTGTTACAAGAATGACAATTTTCATATCTAGAATCACCGGGATGCAAAGGTGCATCACAGGTATATATCTGTATGTAATTTACTAGTCTAAATACCATCTATGAAGCACTACGCGGGATCTAAAACTACCTCCATGCAGATCTCTTGGTGCTTGAAATATCAAGGGATTAACATGGAGCTATGCTAGTTTTTTTTAATTTTTATTGAGTGGTTATTTTTGTTTATATTTTTAATTCAGCTGTTTTTACTTTAGCCATTGGATGTCAAGTTTTATTCCATTTTGACATTGAAGGTCCACTATCAAACTTTATTCCATTTTCATATTCGAAGTCAAATGCCAAATTTTATTCCATTTTCACATTAAAGTCAAGTATTGTTAAATGGCAATTAAACATAAAAACAATTAAATATAGGCCATTGATATCATTTTGATCAAATAGCAATATCCACCTACCACTTTGATCCATCCTCCATCTTTAGTCACATTATTTTATTATCTGCATCTTTAAAAGGCATTCAATTATTGCAACACAATACCATGCAATCTAGAAAGCATAAAAATAATTATGTAATGGTGATGTGTCACTAGCTTGATACTCATTCCACTTTGACAACAACCCCAAAATGTTTTGGGTCTTTAGAGTTGTTCCTCGCTCCAAACAACAAGATCCCTTGCTTAAATAAACCCTGTTGGAGTTACTTCACACACACCTAAGATTTATTTTCCTTGTTTATTAGTCATAATTAGTCATTATCCAGTCTCCTATATTTTAGGAGAGAATATTCCACCTAGAGAATATTCTCTTTCAGTTGACACTTCAGTTTGACTAGTTCAGTTGAGTTTAGATGTTGCATTGGTTTTGTCACCATGCAACATTGGGATCATCACCAACTCATTAATCTTTGTTCAGTCAGTTAACTGAAGACTAGTTGACTAGTTAACTCAGCTAAGTGGCAGTTCACTCCCGTAACTGCCTGAGAGACTAGACTAGGTGGCAGTTTACTCTTGTAACTGCTGGTGTGTGTCCAGATCAATCTAGACCACCACTATGGTTCATTAGTTACTCATGTATCATATATATATTGTAAATTATTCACTCTTGAGTGTGGAATACGGTTAATGAGAATTCTTCCATTCTTTCTATCTTGCTTATTCTTTCTCAATTTCTCTTTGCAAATGTGTGTAGTATTTTCTACCTAGATCTATTCTGTGCAGGTTCAACACATTTACATGGTATCAAAGCCGACGAACTGCTAAGCAAACGCTAATCCGAATCATTTTTTGCAGGTACAAAAGATTGAAGACAACAAAAAGATGGATTATTCGTCGAAAATACTTCTCACACCTCATAACTATTTGGAATGGAAGCCAAAAATTCTGCTTCATCTTAGATGCAAAGGCTTGTACCAAATAACTATGGCAATGGAAGTAGAGCATGATTCTGTCGATGAGAAAAATGACTTTCTCAATAGACAAGATATGGCCATAGGAAGTATCGACATGTATTTTTCTCCCGAACTTTTCCATCAAGTATATGAAGAATCACAAAGATTAACTCCAAATGAATTATGGACCAGATTGGAGGTTCTATTTGGGAATAAAGAATATTGTGAAGATTTCATGCAGGAGGTCAAACAAATAGAGCCAGAAGAGAAGCCATCAGAAGATCAAGTCTCTTATTATGAAGAGTCTTCTACAAAAGTTTTTGCAAAAATTTGTATTCCATTAATTGAAAATAATGTCTACTCCATTTCAGATTTATTTTCTGAAATTCACGTGGAAGATATATGGCAAGAATCTCAGGAGTCACATGCAGACACTGTTACATGCACCATGCATGCATCTTAGGAGACAAAAAGGGAGCTGCACACATCAGACGTCATTCTGATATTTTCTGAGAAAAATTTTCAGAAACAAATTGGATATTTGAATTCCTCTCGGGAAAATATCCAATTTCAAAAAAAATCGTCCGAAATGGAGTCTGGAAAGTGAAGTTATGATCGTTTTAAAATCAATAAAATTTCAGCGTTTTTTCTGGAAACGGCGTTTTTTCTGGAAACGGCCGCATGGTTTTCAAAATTTCATCCAAAATTTATTTGGATATTTTTCATTACAAGAAGATAAAGTGGATATGTTTGGACATCTCAATGGTGCATATACTTCATCAGATCCGCGCAGACATCTACATCTTCAACAAAATCTTCAATGAGCACAAACTTGCACAATTGTGAGGTCTTCTTGGAGTGAAGGACAGGGTTGCTTAGCAACTGTTTTTGTTCCTTCTCATTTTTTATTTTATGCATTGTAATTTGAGAGGGGGGGTTTTGTCCCCATGAGGTTTTCCCTCTTTCCTCGTTTAGTGTATCTTTTGTATTTGGGTACCTAACATGGCCTCATAGTCGAGACCCATTCTTTATTTTCACCATAGTGATGTTCAGGGGAGGTGTTGGAGTTACTTCACACACACTTAGGATTTATTTTCCTTGTTTATTAGTCATAATTAGTCATTATCCAGTTTCCTATATTTTAGGGGAGAATATTCTAATGTCAGTGTTTCATGGAAACCTGCACAAGAGATCTAGCTAACGCAAGTACAAACAAAGTTTATCAAGAAAATACAAGAGATTCAATATGGAAGAATGAGAAAATATATTCACACTACTCCAATGAGTTGATGATTGATACATAGATCATGATCAATATGAT
>SNQJ01S0043396.1:65830-78467 GCA_010110895.2 Picea sitchensis | reverse complement strand
TTTCTTCTTCACTAGGACAATTGGGCTCCCACAAGGTCATGAGCTGGGATGAATTTACCCCTTGTGGAGGAGTTCTTGGATTTGCCTCTTGATCTCCTCATTTTATAACAGAGAGTGGCAGTATACTAGCCTTTTGGTAGCGATGCACTTGGGGTTAGATGGATGGGATGCTTGACCTGGAAGTGCAGAGGTACCCCAATAGGAGAGGAGAATATATCTTAGTATTCTTCCAAAACCTTATCCACTGGCTTCTGTTTTGTGGAGATATTGGTCACAGAGGCCCTGGATGTGGCTATGATATTTCTCTCACTCTGAGAGCGAATCACAAAGAACACAAATTTCCAGGTCTGAGAGATGACCTTCCTACATTGCTTGGGAGAGATCAAGTAAATAGCACTAGGAGGGACTTTTTTGGGTATCCTATACAATTTCCTATTCAAAGTAATAATAACACTAGGAGGCCTAGACTCATATACAACATGATGTTTCCATAAATAAGGTTGTCCCAAAAGAACATTACAAACTTAGAGAGGCGAAACATCACACAATACCTCATCTTTGAAGGGCTTGATGCCATATGATAGTTGACACTATTGGTTGATGTGAAGATCGCTTCCTTGGTGGAGCCATATAATGGTGTAGGGTTATGGGTGCGGCTTTGTCAGCAAGGCCAATTGCTTGACGAACTCTACTGAGATGAGGTTCTTATGGCTATCGCTATCAACGATGAAGTGTAGTGAGGTTCCTATTACCCACATCTGTGAATGGGAGAGGATCTCGCCTTCTTCTGGCTCGTCTAGTTCACCAGGCTCGAGCTTGGTGGTAGAAATAGTGGCAGTGGATTCTACGTCAATGATCCATCTTCCCCTTTCTAGTTCTGACTCAGAGTCATAACCCACATATGATTCAAAGGCTTTCACTTCGGCCACCAGTGACTGCTTTGAGCGACAGTCAACAATGTTATGCTAAGGGCTCTTATGGAAGTCGCACCACTTCCCAGTATATTTATTTATCTTTCTTGTGTCCTTGTTTGCTTGTGGCTTGGACTGGTTGTCCTGATACTTTCCATATTTTTTTTGTCCTTTGTTCTATGGGTTGGGGCTATCCCTTCCTTTCTTTTTCTATGAGGGGTTCTGAGGCCCAAATTTTCGTGTCTTTTGTTTCAGATTCAGCTTGATTTTGATGGCATATCGGTAGGCTGCGCCCAAGGAAAAGATGTCCAAAAATTCCATTTCAATCTAGATGTATCTATCCAAAGCACCATGATACTTGAGAACCAAATGTCTCTCTAAATATTTAATACCCATCTTGGTGCGCAAGGTATGGAAGATATTTGTGAACTCTGGCACTGCTTGGTCTCTTTATTTCCGTAGTGTGGTCCATTTGGTATACAAGTCGTCATAACTTTCGATAGGGTAGTATTGTTCCTAAATAAATTACCTAAAGGATTCCCAGGTTCCCGTGACTGTAAATAATGAGGATTCCTCTGTTTCCTTTTTCTCACAGAAAGTTTCCCACCAATATTTGACATGGGGAATGACTTTGAGGAGTGCAAAAGTAATATTTTCTCTATTTGAAAAGTTATGGATAGAAAAATACCCTTCTAGTAGATTCAACCAATTTTATACAACATTTGTGTCTATCTAACCTTCAAATATAGGAATATTGAAGTTTATTTGTACCTTGAAGGGATCGGTGCCTCCGCTCGAGGAAGATGCACTGCCTGTTGGTAGCCACCGAAGAATTTACATGAAACTATCCATCATCTTGTTCCTCTGTTGCATGAGGGATTCCTCAAGAAACATTTTGAAAGAATCTCATGTCCCATATTATTTATTTTCTCCTGCCATGAGAGGTCACTTGGGTGTGCGGGAGATTTTGTCCTAAAGAGAAACAAACTCGAGACCCAATTCTTTGTACCCTGACCTTGTTGGGGACATGCATTAAGACGATAAGGAGCAGACCACTCTGATACCATTTATCTAGATTTTATGAGAAGAACGAAATGAATACAAATTATTAAAATATGGTTAACACATAATAAAAGAGATCAATAAAATTGGTTTTCTATTCAATAAGGAAATAAGATGAAACTGTAAAATATAGCGGAAAACAAGCTTGTTGGAATGGTGGCGGCTTATCTCTAAGAAGAGATGTAATGAATCTGCTCACTCGCAAGAAGATGATTACAATGAGGCTCTAAAAGAATTTTTACAATAAATAGGAATTTCAAAAACCTTATAAAACCAAAAACCTAACCGTAGGATATGAAGCGCCAAAACTCATGTGGTCCCCGTTTGGGTAAGTTAGTACATTAACTTCCCGGGGTCGTAACTTTTGCATACGATCTTCCTTTTAGGCACAAGATATCCCGTTGGAAAGGTATTGTCAAGGAGATTCATTTTGGGGGCTCAATAAGAGCCTTTATCTATCTTTGAGAAATGTGATCCATAAAAACCTTCATTTAGGCCCTCAAAATGGCCCTGGAAGTTAAAAACTGCTAAAAATAGTAAATTTCCAAAATTGCCAGAAAACTGTTTTGAGCGAGTTGGAAAAGGTGGGTGGC
Organism: Picea sitchensis; assembly: GCA_010110895.2. Lineage (NCBI taxonomy): Eukaryota > Viridiplantae > Streptophyta > Pinopsida > Pinales > Pinaceae > Picea > Picea sitchensis. Next base: position 75,901 of record SNQJ01S0043396.1, on the reverse strand, counting down.
CACTGATATTCACCTAGATAAATCTAGGTGGAAGGAAACTTCGATGTAGAGAAGAAAGTTGTGGTGTTGCAACAACAATTCTATTGGCCGAAACTTTGACAGGATGTCAGCAAGTACATCAATTTCTACATTGCCTGTGCCATTGCCAAACCGACCATTAAGAAGCAAGGCATGTACACCCCTTTAAATACTCCCGATAGACCTTGGGAATCCATATTGATGGACTATATTTCGGTTCTTCCTTCATCCAAGTGGGGAAATGACTATGTTTTTGTGGTTCTTGATCGCTTCTACAAAATGGCGATCATGGTTGCCTGGAAGAAGAGCATTATAGCGGAGGCCAATGACAGGATCTTCTTCAAACGAGTGTGGGTCCATTTTGGGATACCAAAAAACATCATCTCATATCATTATAGTCAATTCTTCATTACATTATGGTCCATCCAGGTCGTTGTTGGACACCAAGCTCACCAAATCCACCGTCTTCTACCCCCAGACTAATGGATAAACCGAGGTTGTCAACCAGATGATCATGCATATCCTGCATATGTACATTTACAAACATCCCCACACATGGGATGATATTATTCACTATTTTCAACACATCTAAAACAATTCCCTGCTTAGCTCAACCAACCACGACCCCTTTGAGGTGGGGTTGGGATTCCAGCCATTGGGTCCCATGGATGTTGCACTACCCCTTGCGGCCACCTAGGAAAACTCATCCCATGATCACACTGAGGAAAAAAAGACACCCATTTTATTTATCAGATCTATTACATCCATTGACAAGTTCAAGATATTCTACAAAATTCCAATTCAAACTACAAGCAGCACCATCATCAACATCAGGTGGCACACTTGTTTTAGGTGGGAGACAAAGTTTGGTTTCACTTGCAGAAAGAACGCCTTATTGGACCCCATAGAAATATTTTTCCACTTCATTATAGAACTTAAACCATTACCAATATTGTGGGTGACAACACTTTTGAGCTCAACATTCCTCCCTTGGCTTGTACCTAGTGTTTAATGTGGACCTCCTCCGGCCATGTTTTCCACCATTGTTGGACACCTCAGAGATAGTAGAGCAGTTGACACCAACATAGATCAATATCGACTGCATGGAACCAAAATACACTCATCAAATCATGGACACATATTTCAAGGACACGCGCCACCAAAATATTCATCTTTTTCAAGTTGTCAAAGTAGGGCAACTGCTGCACCAGGGAAAGTCGCTCACCCGAGGCCAAATTCAACAGAAGTTTCCTCATTTTATGGGGGAACTCAACACAATGGAGAACATATATTCCTAAGGAAGGAGGATTGATCCAAGTGTATATTGGTGTCCACCCACCTATTCCAACTATCTCAAAACAGGTTTTTGGAAATTTACTGTTTTTAGCAGTTTTTTAGGTCCTAAACTTTTGGGGCCATTTTGAGGGCCTAAACGACATTTTTTTCACGATCGGTCACCCCAATGATCTTAAAAGGAATTATTGATCCTACTAAATTAATCTCCTCATCAATACCTTTCCAATGAACTATCGTCCACCTAAAATGGAGATCGTATGCAAAAGTTACGACCCCAAGAAGTTGATGTACCAACTTAACCCAACGGGGCCCACATGGCCTTTGGCTCTTCATCTCTTAGGCTTAGGTTTTTGGATGTCTAGGGTTTTCTCAATCATTTTTATGATAAAAAGGCCTTTGGTAGCCTCATTGTAACCATATTATTGCAAATTAGCGTAGTTTTCACATATCTTCTCAGAGATAAGTTTCCACCATTCTAGTAAGCTTGTTTCAGTTTGCATTTTATAGTTTCAACATATTTCTTATTTAATAGAAGTCATTTTTTTCTGTATATATGTTATTATTCACTGTATCTCTATGAAAATATTATAAATCTGTGTTTTCATTTCATTCCACTCATAAATTTGGATCATTTTTATTAGAGCGGTATGCTCCTTGTCATTTTTTAGTGCATGTCCCCCATGAGGTCAGGGTATAGAGAGTTGGGTCTCAATATTTTTTATCTTGAGGAAAAATACTCTCGCATGCCCAAGAAACCTCCCAAGGTGGGTGAAAATAAATATGACGGGGCATAATATCCTTTCAAAAAAATTCTCGAGGAATCCCTCGAGCGACAGAGGAACAAGATGATGGACAACTTTGCACAAATCCTTTGATGGCTGCCGACAAGTGATGCATCTACGTCAACCATATGCGCTACTCCCTTCAAGGCATGTATCAATTTTGATATTCCTATATTTTAAGTTCAAATATATGTGGATTATGTATATAAATGTGTAAACGTTCTAGAAGGGTATTTTTCTTTCCACAACTTTTCTGATAGAGAAAATATTACATTTGTGCTCCGCAAGGTCATCCCACATGTCAAATATTGGCGGGAGGATTTCTATGAGAAAAATGAAATAGAGGGATCCACATTATTTGTTGTTGCACCCACTTGGGGCTCCTTCAGGGATGCTATTAAGGAGCAATACTAACCTTTTGGAAGTTATGATGACTTGTATACAAGATGGACCACATTGTGGTAGGAAAGAGACCAAACAGTGCCAAAGTTCACCAATGTATTCCATACCTTGCGCCCCAAGTTGGGTATCAAATTATCTGAGTGACATCTAGTGCTCAAGTACTGTGGCATTCTGTGTAGACACATCCATACATAAATGGAGTTTTTGGGACATCTCTTCCTTGGGTGCGACCTATCAATATGTCATCAAAATCAAGCAGAACCTTAAACAAAAGACATGAAAGTTTGGATCTGGGAACCCCTCACAGCAGAAGCATGACAAGGGAAACTCCAACGCATAGAAAAGAGGATAGAGAAAATATGGATAGCCTCAGGACAACTAGTCTAAGACATAAGTAAAGAAGGACAATGGAAAGATGAAGAAATATACCAGGATGTGGTGGGACTTTCATAAGAGCCCCTGACATAACACTGTTTATATCCACGCAAAGCATTCATTAGTTGTTGAGGTGAAAGCCTCTTAATAATATGTGGGTTTTGACTCCAAGTCAAAAATAGAAAAGGGGTGATGGATCATTGATGCAGAACCCAGTTCCACTGTTTCTACCACCAAGATTCAACCTGGTGAACCTGATGAGACAGAGGAAGGTGAGGGCCTCTTTCATTCACAGATGTGGGTGAAAGGCACTCCGCTAAATTTCATTGTTTATAGCGATAGCGAGAAGAGCCTCATGTCAGTGGAGGTCATCAAGTGGCTAGCCCCACTAACAATGTTTCACCTGTGACACTACACCATCGAATCGCTCCGCCAAGGAAGCAATCTTTGCATCTTCCAACAATGTCGCTTGTTGTACGGAATCAAGACATTCAAAGATGAGGTATTGTGTGATATTTCTCCCCTTGAAGTTTGTGATATTCTTTTTATCCAACCTTATTTATGGAAACGTCATGCTTTATATGAGTCTAGGCCTCACAGTGTTATTATTTATTTGAAAAATAAATTGTACATGTTATTCGAGGTAGTCCCACCTAGTGCTATTTCCTTGATCTATGCCAAGTGATGCAAGAAGGTGATCCAGAATAGGATCCATGAGGCTTCACAGGTCCAGAAAAGACTCAAAAATGAAAGTTCTCATAATTGAATGAAACAAATTCCATTGTGACCAAATCATCGTGTTGATTATTTCGATATATTTACTTCCTCAAATGAACATCGTATGCAAGAGTTATTGCACTCTGATCTTTTTTCCAAATAGGCAAAAAGTCAAACAAGTCAATAGTAAAAAAATTCAATGATGACATCAGCATGAAAAGTGGCAGAGGCACTGTTGGGATCAGGTTTCGTACAACCGACGTGGACCAACCATGAGGTGAGACGTGTCACCACTAGAAGGATGACACGTGGCATGCTTGTATAGGTTCCACGTGGCCCTACCATACGATGACACATGGAAGGTACGAACATTGACTGGGTAGACGGGTGGTAGGCATTGTTGTTGACTAGGCAGAATATTTGGACCAATCTCGTGTTGACAAGTGGTGCATCCTCCGACAAATTAAACGATGCCATGTGGCCCATACTTGGGCTTCCATGTGGCCCATACTTGGGCTGCCACGTGGCACCTTGTGGTTTGATGTTTAGTTCTTTGAAAAATATTATGAACTCCAGTGGTATCAACCCCATGAGCTATTCATGGGATAACATTTTGGGGAGCTTGGGATAACCAGGATGCCCGTGCTTGGTTCATGTTAAACCCATGGTTGAAAATGTATTTAAGTTTCTGTTGTTTTTTTTATGGGTGGAAAAGGGTTGGGGCCTAGCCCCTAGCCCCGACGTGAGACTCTACATGCGACAACGCAAGAAAAACCTTCGCATAGTCCTATTTGAGTTAGCACGTGGATCCAGTCTTCGGTTCCATGGGTGAAGCACCATAAGACTCGGGCTAGCTACTTGGTGGCTGGGCACGGTCCTATGCTATATCGCCATGTGATCATATGAATCGGGCTAAGGGGGGCAGTGCACAGCCCTTTAAGTTGGAACTTGGCCACATGGATGCCATGTGACCTTATTAAGGGGGAGCTTGCCAGGAAAATGGGATAAGCCCTATATTATTGCATAATGTCATTTTTCTAACCATATTGTAATATTTTTAAGTAATTTTGATGACTGTTAATGGATATGTTTTCCCATGTTTGGGGGATATTGGGGTCTTTTTGAGGCATGATCTTGGGGGGGAGTTTGGATATAGTTACCAAACCTAGATCTATATAAACCATGCCTTCATGAGGCCATGGGAGGAAATTCAGAGCAGAGTTATGTTGAAGGAAAACCAAGCCAAATCCATTTTTATGTAGGAAAGTTGTTGAGGAACACACCTTTGTGGGACATTTATGGGAGCTCCAGTCATACATTTTGAGTGTCGTTTCTTCTGTGGGGTTCTTGAGATATGGGAGAACAAGACCAAATCTTTCTTGTAGCCTTATGGAACTGTTGTGATTTACTTATTGAGATTTTGAACATAAATAAAGAAGCCTCACCCACTTAGACAAAGGCCTAGAGACATAGGCGAGATTGTCGATCTCCATTATCACTTATCTTGTTATGGTTTGTTGTTCTTATTGCTTCATGTTCAGATTTTTAAATTGTTTTATGGATGTGATATATTCTCATATCTTCTTCCTCTTTCATTAATCTTCCTAAATGGTTAATAAATGCATGCATAATAACTCAACCACAGTCATTTAAAATATCATTTTCAGATCAAGTGGTATCAGATCTAGTTGACATTTGGATTTGAGTTTTGCATGTTAATGACAGAAAGGATACATTGTGGTGAAGGTGAGATTGTTGCATAGAACCAATTAATTGTATTGAGAAAGAGAGCTTCTCATAGTGATAATATGGCATTGGAAGAGGGACTTTCTCAGGATGAGAGAAAGTTTCGAAAAGCTTTCTTCTCCATGTCGGAGATGATAAAAGTTTTGTACGAAGACTACTTGGAATGTAAGAAAACAAATCTGGGTGAATCTTCAAAGGTAAAAAGTGAAGAGGGAGAGGATCCTCTTTAGATTCCTCCTTCACCTCCATCATCACCTCCTTCTTCTCCTTCTTCTTCAAGATCAAGTTCTAAATCCAATGCAAAGAAACATGTTCATAAACATAAGAATGAAATGCCATTATTAAAACTTGATGTTAAATTTGAGTTACCCATATATGATGGTGAAGTTAATGCAGAGAGACTTGACAATTGGGTCAGGAAAATGGAGGTTTACTGTAGTGTGCAACAGATCAAGGATGAGGCCACACAAATCAAGTTGGCATCTTTGAGACTTGCAGGCATGAATCTCATTTGGTGGCAAAGTAAGTTGCAAAACGGAACACAACAAGTGGGTAATGAATTTCCATCGTGGCAAAGATTCATTTATGAATTTCCATCGTGGCAAAGATTCATTTATGCACTTAGGAAACAATTATATCCTTTGGGTTATAAATAAAAAACATTAATTGAATGGAAATCTTTAAAACTAGGAAAAGGACAAACAGTGCAAGAGTATACAAATGGATTTCAAAAAATGGCTTTGATGTTAGATATCCCTTTACATACACATGAAAACCTTATGAAGTATATAGGAGGTTTACCTGCACATATTAGAAACAATGTATTCATGTTTAGACCAACTAACCTTGATGAGGATTTTGTTCAAGTGACGTATATTCAAGCAGGGAAAGCAAGTGTATCAGGGGAATCTTCTTCAAGGAAAGAGGACAAAAGGAAGTGGACAGGAAAAAAGGCAAGTTTAGTGGCGAGAAAGGAAGAGAGGCCCTCTTTCAAGAATTGCAAGAAAGAGGGGCATGATGAGGATTGTTGTTGGAAATTTCATCCCGAGAAGAGGCCAAAGTGGTTGAAGGAAAATAATGGGAGGAAAACAGTTGCAGTGACAACACGATCGACAAACTTGGGATCAAAGTCAGGTGATGAATCTAAGGTCTCATTGGTTGGTATGAGAGGTAAAATTGGTGAAGGAATTGATTGTAGAAGTAAATTGTTTCATACAAGGGTTATCATGTGACACACTAAGGTTGACACATTAATCGACAATGGATCTCAATATAATCTAATCTCAAAATAATTGATTAAGAAATTGGGGTTAAAAACACAAGTACATCATAAGCCTTACACACTTAAATGGATAAGCAATCATCATCGAATGCACATAAAAAAAAATGCACATTAAATTTTTCAATTTCATCTAAGTATGTGGATGAGGTAACATGTGATGTAGTGTCATTAAGAGAATGTGGAATGGTCTTAGATAGTCCATACTTATATTATCGTAAGGCAATCTTCTACAGGACAAAGAATGAATATCAATTAACCAAAGAAGATCAAGATTATGTAGTTCATTCTCATCATGTTAAGGAAAATAAAACACTTCAAACAATGGAACAATTAAATAAGGAAGTTCAAGAAAGAAACAAACCAATAATTGTTTCAAATGAAGTAATTGATCTTAAGTAAGAACAGGAAATGATTGTTGAATGGAAAATTAATCATAGTTTGCTTCAAGATAAGCTCATGTCATGCAAATATTACAAGTATATAAGCTCATTTTCATTCATCGTTTTGATGTTATTATTAGTAATGTTGTATACATGGATGATAGTGGCTTCAGTAAAATGTGATACGGTTCAAATGGATAACAATATGTTGTTAGTTGTCTTGATTGTGTTAAAGTTGATCTTAATGAGACAGGTGCACAAGATAGAGTTTAGAGACAAAGGGCATACCAGGTGGCCTATCTTGAGCTTGTTGATTGGTCAATAACCTTTTTGGGACCAAAAGGTCCTTAGTGGGGAGGGGTGATCCAGAATCGGATCCAGGAGGCTTCACAGGTCCAAAAAAGGCTCAAAAATTAAAGTTCTCGGAATTGAATGAAACTGATTTCATTACGATCTTCTCATCGAGTTGATTCTGACCATATATTTACTTCCTAAAATGTATGTCGTATGCAATAGTTATCGCATTCTGATAGTTTTTCCAAACAGGGAAAAATTCAAACAGGTCAACAATAAAAAGGACAATGCTGACATCATCATGTTGATGTAGCAACATGAAACATGGTAGAGGCATAGTTTGGAGAAGGTTTCGTACAAATTACGTGGACCAACTAGGAGGTGACACATGTCACCACTAGAAGGGTGACACGTGGCATGATCATACAAGTGCCACATGGCCCTACCATACGGTGACATGTGGCAGGTACGAACATTGACCAGGCAGATGAGTGATAGGTATGGTTGTTGTCTAGGAAAAATATTTGGACCAATGTTGTGTTGACAAGTGGCACATATTCCGACAAATTAAACAGTTCCACGTGGCCCAGACTTGGGCTACCACATGGCACCCTATGGTAGGTTGTTTGTTTCTTTGTAAAATATTATGAACTCTAGTGGTATTGACCATGTGACCTATTCCTGGGATAACGTTTTGGGGAGCTTTGGATAACTAGGATGCTTGTGCTTGATTCTTGTTAAACCCATGGTCGACAATGTATTCAAGTTTTTGTTGTTTTGTTTATGGGCAGAAAAGGGTTGGGGCCTAGCCCCTAGCCCCGACGTGAGACTCCCCATGTGACCACACAAACAAAACCTTCTCATATTCCTATTTCAGTTAGAGTGTGGATCTAGTCTCTGGTTACGTGGTTGAAGCATCATAAGACTTGGGCTAGGTGCCTGGTGGCTGGGCACGGTTTGAAGGTGCGGTCCTATGCCATATCACCATGTGATCATATGAATCGAGCTAAGGGGGGCAGTGCACAGCCCTTTGGGATGGTTCTTGGCAAAATGGATGCCATGTGACCTTATTAATGGGGTGCACTCCAGAAAAAGGGGCTAAGCCCTATATTATTGCAGAAAGTGGCTTTTCTAACTATATTGTACGATTTGTAAGTGATTTTTATGCATGTTAATGGATATTTTTGCCCATTTTTGGGGGATATTGGGCTCGTTTTCAGGCCAGATCTTGGGGGGAAGTTGGGATATGGTTACCAACCCTAGATCTATATAAACCAGGCCTTCTTGAGGCCATGGGAGGACAATCGGAGAAAAATTATGATGAAGGAAAGCCAAGCCAAAGCCATTTTTATGCAGGGCCATATCTGGGAGCTCCGACCATCCATTTTGAGTGTCATTTCTTCTATTGGGTTGTAGAGATCTGGGAGAAAAAGAACATATCCTTATTGTATCCTTATGGCACTGTTGTGATGTACTTATTGAGCTTTTGAACAGAAATAAAGAAGCCTCGCCTGTTGAAACAGATCTTGAATTTTTGACCTTAAGGATAAAAAAAAATTGTATCTTTGAGTCTTTGCATTATATAATTTTTTTAAAACAAAACATTTCATCTCCGTCGAATTAAAAATGCCTATATGGTTCATTTTTGGATAAAGAATGATTAAAATCGAAACGAACATATGTTCCAAACACTTTTTCAAATGATCTTTTAAATGAACAGTAATGTTAAAACTTAAAAAAATGTTAAATTCACATCGGGATATCAGGATTCAGAGTTTTGAAATAACAATGTTTAACACAAATCAAATAGAGAAATCTCAATCCCCGATTTCCCGATACATTAATTCTTGATTAATTCATCATTTACTTAAATCACATTTAAAAAGGGTTTAAACTTTAAGTTAATCTTATTGGGAAATCGCGATTCGCGATTTTGTGAGAAATAATTTTCATATCATCAAATTTCCCGATTCCCCGATCCCCAATTTCAATTAATTCTTAAGTGAGGTTTGAAATTAATTTAATTACTGTTAAGCATGATTAAGAGTAACTAATCTCATCGGGAAATCGTGATTCACGTTTTTGTAAGCAATAATTTTCATATCATCAAATTTCCCGATTCCCCGATCCCCGATTTCCCGATTTCCGATTTCTTGATTAACAAATTCCTGAAAAGCCAATCTGGATTAATTAAAATAATAATAGGGTTTTAACTAAATAATACGTCGCATTTTCGGCGATCGGGGTTCTATGATGACTTATTTTCTTGACATCGAAAGTTCCAAAATACCGATGAAAGTATTTTCAAACTTAAATTAAGATTAACGTTAATTAATCATTCTCAGAAACGAGGTTTAAGGTTTTAAACTTTTAATAAATAATTTTTATACGGCAATTATTCAATTTGGTAAGTTTCTATCATATTTGAAAATATCGGAAAAGCTCAGGTACAAACTTTAAATGCATATATTCGCAGATATGTTTTGCATTTATTTCATAACAGAATACAAATCTCGAAGATTTTACGATATATTCGAAATAATTTTTGAAACGTTTACATTATTTCGAAGCTGAATTCTGCTCTGCTACAGGTATTCAAGTGAACACAGAGTTTTTTCCTCTTCTTTGAGACTGCTCCACTATTGGCAGTTTTGTTTTCTTGAATTCTTGTTGCTGAGGTACTGAGCACAGAGCTGGTAAACATAGAGCTATGGCGCCCAAAAAGGCTTCAAAGAAAACTGAAGAACAATCGGAAGGTGATATCATTTCAGAAACTACT
>SNQJ01S0043396.1:41969-65820 GCA_010110895.2 Picea sitchensis | reverse complement strand
AAAATGAAAGTTCTCGAAATTGAATGAAACTGATTTCATTACGATCGTCTCATCGAGCTGATTCTGACCATATATTTACTTCCTCAAATGTATGTCGTATGCAATAGTTATCGCATTCTGATAGTTTTTCCAAATAGGGAAAAAGTCAAACAGGTCAACAATAAAAAGGACAATGCTGACATCATCATGTTGATGTAGCAACATGAAACATGGTAGAGGCATAGTTTGGAGAAGGTTTCGTACAACCTACGTGGACCAACCAGGAGGTGACACATGTCACCACTAGAAGGGTGACACGTGGCATGATCATACAGGGCCACATGGCCCTACCATACGGTGACATGTGGCAGGTACGAAAACTGACCAGGCAGACGAGTGAAAGGTATGGTTGTTGTCTAGGCAAAATATTTGGACCAATGTTGTGTTGACAAGTGGCACATATTTCGACAAATTAAACAGTTCCACGTGGCCCAGACTTGGGCTACCACATGGCACCCTATGGTAGGTTGTTTGTTTCTTTGTAAAATATTATGAACTCTAGTGGTATTGACCCCGTGACCTATTCCTGGGCTAACGTTTTGGGGAGCTTTGGATAACTAGGATGCTCGTGCTTGATTCTTGTTAAACCCATGGTCGACAATGTATTCAAGTTTTTTTTGTTTTGTTTATGGGTGGAAAAGGGTTGGGGCCTAGCCCCTAGCCCCGACGCGAGACTCCCAATGCGACCACACAAACAAAACCTTCTCATATTCCTATTTCAGTTAGCGTGTGGATCTAGTCTTTGGTTACGTGGGTGAAGCATCATAAGACTTGGGCTAGGTGCCTGGTGGCTGGGCACGGTTTGAGGGTGCGGTCCTATGCCATATCGCCATGTGATCATATGAATCGAGCTAAGGGGGGCAATGCACATCCCTTTGGGATGGTGCTTGGCGAAATGGATGCCATGTGACCTTATTAATGGGGTGCACTCCAAAAAAGGGGGCTAAGCCCTATATTATTGAAGAAAGTGGCTTTTCTAACCATTTTGTAAGATTTGTAAGTGATTTTTATGCATGTTAATGGATATTTTTGCCCATTTTTGGGGGATATTGGGCTCTTTTTCAGGCCGGATATTGGGGGGAAGTTGGGATATGGTTACCAACCTTGGATCTATATAAACCATGCCTTCTCGAGGCCATGGGAGGACAATCGGAGAAAATTTGTGCTGAAGGAAAGCCAAGCCAATGCCATTTTTATGCAGGGCCATATCTGGGAGCTCCGACCATCCATTTTGAGTGTCATTTCTTCTATTGGGTTGTAGAGATATGGGAGAAGAAAACCATATCCTTATTGTATCCTTATGGCACTATTGTGATGTACTTATTGAGCTTTTGAACATAAATAAAGAAGCCTCACCCACTGAGACAAAGGACCAGAGACATAGGCGAGATTGTCGAACTCTGTTATCGCTTCTCTTGTTATGGTTTGTTGTTCTTATAGCTTCATGTTTAGATATGTAAATTGTTCTTTGGCTGTGATATATTCTCATATATTCTTCCTCTTTCATTAATCTTGCTAAATGGTTAATAAACACATGCATAATAACTCAACCACTGTGATTTTAAATATCATTTTCGGATCAGAAGGTCATCTCTCTTACAGGAAATATTTTCTTCTTCACGATTCACTCTCAGAGTGAGTGAAATATTGGAGCCACATCCATGGCCTCCATGACTGACCTCTCCATGTATGAGAATCAAGTGTATAAGTTCATGGAAGAATACAAATACATCTTCTCATCACCTACTGGGGTACCCCTCCACTATCAGGTCAAACATTCCATCAATATGACCTCCGGTGCATCGCTACCCAATGGGCCACTCTATCACCACTCTCTATTAGAAAATGAGGATATTAAACATAATATCCAAGAACTGCTCTAGAAGGGTGACATCTAACCAATCACATCACCTTGTGAAAGCCCAAACGTGCTAGTGCAGAAGAAAGATGGGACCTTATGACTCTACATTGATTATCGGGCCCTAAATAAAACCACAGTCAGGAACTGATACATGATTCCCCAAATTGACGATCTCCTTGATCAGCTCAATGGAGGGAAATAATTTAGTAAGATTGATCTTAAATATGGATATCATTAGGTCCCAATAGAGTAGATAGATGTATGGAAGATTTCCTTCAAGTCAAAAGAAGGTATTTTTAAATGGTTGGTCATGCCCTTTGGTTTGACAAATGCCCCAACACCTTTCATGAGGATGATGGACGATATCTTATGGCCTTTCAMYAATTATTTTGTAGTGGTATATCTGGATGACATCCTCATCTACAACAAGACTTGGGAGGAACACTTGCAGCATATTCAACAGGTTTTGCACACTCTGCGGAAGCACAAGCTATATACCAACTTGGAAAAATGCCCCTTCGACATGGAAAKAGTCCAATACCTAGGATAGATTATTTATGAGCATGTTCTGCATGTATATMTAGCCAATATCTAAGTCATCCATGACTAGAAATCCCCAACCACACTCACTATGATTCGAAGCTTCTTARACCCTACTAATTTCTATTGCAGGTTTGTGTTGGGATTCTCCCATATTGCATGGGACCTTGCCCAACTAACCAGGGGTGGTGGTAAGGAAACATTTGTGTAGATCCTATCCCAACAAAAAGGATTCGAGGATATGAATAATCTCTTATGCTCATCCCCAATGATTTCATTACCTATCCTAAGAAAACCCTTTGAAATCAAGACATATGATCTAGACTATGTTGTGGGCACAATTCTCACTTAGCAAGGCCACACTGTGGCCTATCATAGTGAGACACTATCACATGCCTTCAGTACATACCCTACTTACAAAAAAGAAATGTACTCCATTGTGAAAGCCTATCACTAGTGGAGGAATTACATTCTCAAAAAGGAGACAGTCATCCACACTAATCATAAGTCACTACAGTTCATGCAGACACAAGGAAAATTCTAGAATGACCACCATCAGGAGTGTTCCACACACTTGCAACAGTTCCACCTCAACATCAAGTATAAGACAGAAAGTACAAGCCAGGTCATTGATTGCCTCAACCAACCTCCAATCGTGACACTCACCATAGTTCTAGACTCTTGTGGGCATGAGACATTTGGATGACCTCACCTATATGAAAAAGATCTCAAATTCACCACCACCTACAATATGTTGAGCACAAAAAAATTTGACAGTAATTTCCATCTTCAAGAGGGGTTGTTGTGCCATCTGGTCCATCATTGCATTCCATCAGGTGAGTGAGAAAATAAGATCTGGGAATCCAACTACAGTCGAGTTGCGAGACACTTTCGTGTAGAGAAGACAGTGGCAGTGTTGAAGCAACATTTCTATTTTCTGAAACTTCGACAGGATGTTAGCAAGAACATCAGTTCTGCACTACCTGCGTCATTTCCAAATTGGACATTAAGAATAAAGTCATGTACACCCCTATACCTACTCTCAACTGGCCTTGGGAATCCATCTCGATGGACTACATGTCGGGCCTTCCTTCCACCAAGTGGGGCAATGACTGTGTTTTTGTGGTTGTTTATTGCTTCTCCAAAATGGTGATCCTGGATTCCTGGAAGAACAACATTACAATGAAGGCCACTCCCAACCTCTTCTTCAANATGGACTACATGTCGGGCCTTCCTTCCACCAAGTGGGGCAATGACTGTGTTTTTGTGGTTGTTTATTGCTTCTCCAAAATGGTGATCCTGGATTCCTGGAAGAACAACATTACAATGAAGGCCACTCCCAACCTCTTCTTCAAACGAGTGTGGGTCAATTTTGGGACACCAAAAACCATCATCTCATATCAGGAAAGTCAATTCCTTAGTACATTATGTTCAAGCATCTGGTCACTGCTGGACACCAAGCTCACCAAGTCTACTTCCTTCGACCCCTAGACAGATGGCCAAACCAAGGGCATCAACCAAATGATCATTCATATCCTTCATATGTACAATTCCAAATATCCTTGGACATGGGATGAGAGTCTTCCCTATGTTTAGCATAGCTACAACAAATCCTTACATAGCTCAACCGAACACATCCCCTTTCAGGTGGGGTTGGGATTCCAACCATTGGGTCCCATGGATGTTGAACTACCCCTTGTGGCTACCCAAGAAAACTCATCCCATGCTCACACTGAGGTCGAAAAATCCACCTAGTTCATTGAGTGGATCTAGCACATACACCAAAAATTCTAGGATATTATCCAAAATTCCAATGCCAAGTAGAAGAAATGCCATAATCAACACCAGGTGCCACACTAGTTTCAAGTGAGAGACAAAGTTTGGTTGCACATGCAGAAAGAATGCCTTAATTAGCCCCATCATTTTTTTTTTCCACTCCATTATGGACCTTACACCATCACCAAGGATTTGGGTGACAATGATTTTGAGCTAAACATTCACCCCTTCCTTGGCTTGCACCCAATGTTTAATGTGGACCTCCTCTGACCATATTTTCCACCATTGTTGGACACCTCAGAGATAGAAGAGAAGTTGACACCAACATAGATCAATCCTGACTGCATGGAATAGGAATCCACTGATCATATCGTGGACACATAGGTCAAGGGAACCCACCACTAGAATATTCATCTTTATCAGGKTGTCAAAGCAGGGCAGTTGCTACACCAGGGAAACTGGCTCACTTAGGGCCAATTTCAACATAAGTTTCCTCATTCGATGGGGGAACTCAACACAATGGAGRCCATTTCCTCCTAAGGATGGAGGATCGATCCAAGTGGATATCAGTGGCCACCCACCTATTCCAACTGAATCAAAACAAGTTTTTCACAATTTACTATTTTTAGCAGTTTTTCAGATCCTAATTTTCKGGGCCATTTTGAGGGCCTAAACGACGTTTTTTTCACTATCAAGAACCTCAATGATTTCCTAAGGCATGATTGAGCCTATTAAATAAATATTTTTTTTCAATACCTTTCCAACRATCTATAGTCCACYTAAACTGAAGATCGTATGCAAAATTTACGACCCCAACAAGTTGATGTACCAACTTAACCCAACATGGCCCACCTGACTTTTTATGTTTCATCTCCTAGGGTTAGGTTTTTGGATTTTTAGGTTTTTTKCATTATTCTTTATGCTAAAAAATCCTTTKGGATCCTCATTGTAACCATCTTCTTTTGAATGAACATAGTCATCATCTCTTCTCARAGATAAAATTCTGTCATTCTAGCAAGCTTGTTCCTGTCTGCATTTTACGATTTCAGCATATTTCTTATTTGATAGAAGTCAATTTTTACTATATCTATGTTATTATTCATTGTGTATCTATGTTAATATTATAAATATGTATTTTCATTTTATTCCTCTCATAAATTTGGATCAGGGCAAGTTCGTTCTGGGTGATTTTTCTGGTGGTAAGAGTAGAAATTATCATTGCTAAAGTTGTCTAAGTTGAAGGTCATATGAGGGGGAACGAGTGGTTTTGGTGGACTATCTTGTCTCTTAAAGAATGAGTGAAATATTCAAGGCTTTGATGATCCTTCACCTTCATTCTTCTTGAGAACTACAACTTTGTCAATAATTTATTAACTAATTTCACCACATTGTCGATATCCCTTGACTCTTTTTTAGTTGGTTTAGTCAACAACAAATTTTTATTTCTAGTTGATCTAGTTTCCTCAGAATGTGAGTGAAGATCATAATAATATAACTGTCTTCTACCATTTCAACTTCATCAAAATTAAGTGCCAATGTTTTCCTATTTTCCCTTTTTACAAACATTCCTATAGGAGTCAATCCTACCATATAATATTTGATGGATAAGGAGTGAGCATGAGTTGTATCAAGGGGATATTAATCAATACATTGAGAAACCTTTGCTTGAAATATTTTACCTTCTCTCTTTTGTCCATATTAATGGCTCCTAACTCTTTTTGTAGGGATGTAGTTATAGTTACGGGTGGCAGGATGAACTACCAAGTAGACACCCTACCTGAAAAGGTATAAGGAAATAGGCTTCAAACTACATCTTCATGTTAGACATTTAATAGGTGAGTAGCTAGGAAGAAATTGTTTAAATGATCTTCTGGTGACCCGCATTTTTCTGGATGAAATTTGGGAAGGATTTTGTTTGATTTCCTAGGCATTTCATGTAACGGTCTAGCTGAATTCAAGGGAACTTGAGCCATCCATCATGGGACTATCTCTCTTTGGTATTTATTTTCACCCATAATTTGTTCTAAAATGATTTCCAGTTTTTCACCTTCTGGGTTTTCGTCGGGATCGATAAAGGTTTGCATGAATTGGTTCAAGTGTACCATAACTTATTGTAAATTGGTCTCAATAAGATCATCTAGAGAATCAACATAAATATTGGGATGTGTCTCAGCTCTTTCTACACAAGTTTCTTTCCTCATTGGAATTCCAGTGGTTGTTGGTAGCTTACCAAGTAGATTCACATAAGCCCATGTAAGGAAACAAGTTTCATAGAACTCTTGTTGTGGAACTCAGTACCAAGTCTTTGGGTGTGTTCTATGACTACCAGAGGAACTTTTGAAACTAGGATTAGAATCTTCGTAGGCAATTTCATGTTCAAAACCAATATGAGGGAATAGAGTGGGGTTGGGTTTATTTACTTAAGACTGATTTCAGTTGTGTAGGTTGTTTATGTAAGCGATAAAAAATGTCCCTCCTTCTAACGCCAATTCTATTGACGGGTCTGAATTCTCTAGAAAACAACAAGGGGTAATGCTCAATACACGGTCCCAACTAGAGTATGCACCATTTGGATTAAGAGATCCATCTGGATTTTGGCTCAGCTGTTATTTCTATTTTTGGGGTTTTGTTCGGTTATGGTCTGGTTTACCAATTAGGATGGATGATTACTAGATATGCAGTGAAAATATGTAGATGAACACTATGTATTGGAAAAAAACTAATCTACTTCTAATATACTTTAATATATTCTAGCTAGGAGCATACTAAATAATCGACGAGCTGTAAATGAAACCAAATTCTACATAAAGTTTCACATAGGTATCTAAAAAAGAAGAGAATAACCATAAACAAGTGCATGAAAATATATATAACTAGAACAATTTAGATTAGATCAATGCATACATCAACAACTCAAAAATATCATCACTTAAAGATATATGAGAGAATACTAAAAAATATAGAATGGCATAGAGTGCATAATATTAATCCGTAGGAAAACAAGCATTCTCAGAGTCCATGTGAACAACATACTTCTCCACTCAAAATAATTCACAACAAATATAGATTCACACACAAGTGTTCCTTCTTAATAAAATGGCCCTAAGGGATTCTCAATATTCATTAACAAAGTATAAGTTCTTGAATTAGTTCTTGGTTCTATAAATTGCTTGAAAATCGAAAAATGTCTCCTCAAAATGAGTCTATACTCTTTCTTATACAATTATTATTAATAGTTAATTGACTCTTTTCTTTCTTCTTGAAAAGGATGTTACAAAATTATTCATATTCCTATTTCTGAGTGACAAGTGTACACTAAAGACAAATTGAGGTCGATTGAGAAAAGACAAAATAGGATTCAATTTTATGTTTCATCTTATTCAAGGATCCTTCCCTTTGAGATATGGTATCCACAGTTCTAATTGATCATATAATGAGATGATACTTATGTATAGTATCTCTTCAAGTGCAACATCGTCCATGGTTGTGTTGTCTTCTAGGACTTGCATATCTTTACACAAACTGACCATGAACTCTTGGATCATGGTGTGGGTCTGGTCGATTGTACAATATATGGTTCTATGAGTTCCATGGTTACTTCAGTAGATGTCTCAGTAATCTCTCTGCTTTGATTGGTGATGTATTGGATTTTTTCGATTAATTCTTCCATAACCAAGGTCCTTCCAAGCTCAGCTAGTGTGGGAATCAAACATCCTATGATTAGTTCTTGACCATCCTTTTGCAATTTCAAACATATTTCCATTGACTTAGTTGTCTCTTTTTCATCTCTTTTCCCATCTTGTTTAAAGACATATAGTGAGTGGATATAAGTTCTTATTTCCATTTTAGAGGGATAATAAAGTTAAATTGGTGCGTTAGTATTTTCTGTGATCCATTGGTCAAGGTATCCTATCCTTTCCCATATCATATTGAACTTCCTCAACTTTGATTTCACTTGAATATGTTGATCCTTGATTCTAGTTATCCTCTCCTGGAATATCTGTAGTTGTGTGTACATGTCTATAAGGGCCTCTTCCAGATCTGTTATCAACGTTTTAGCACTTTCTTTGAAGTTGTGAATTCTCCCTTCATCAACTTTTACCTATCTAAGCTTTCTTTCAATATCTTTGATTTTTTGTTCTTTCTCTTGATTCTGTTGGCATAACATCTGGATGTTGTCTTCATTGGAATTCATAAACGCCAAACCAGTTGTAGAAGTGGCTATTGGATTTTTCCTTACATCTCTCATTATAGGAATGTGCGTGAAAAATGAAATTGGAATTCCTTTAGTTGTTGGTACTTTCTTAAACTGTTCTTGCGTGATCCTTCCAATCTTTATATCATAAGTGAAGCTTCTCAAATCAAGTACTTCACTTGGTTGAAAAGGTGTCTAGAGTCCCATTCCAAACCTATTGGCTAATGTATCCATGTTGGTGCCTACAGTTGACACCTATGGGGGATATGCATCCATTGGGTGAGTGTCATCACCTATGTTCTCCATATCTTTATGATACTTTTTTTCTTCTTCTCCTTTGTTGTTTCTTGTTCAATCACTCTTTCTGCTATTTTTTGTGTTCCTTCTTCTCTTTGTTTTGTTTCCCTTTCTATAACAGCTTTTGCGTCTACCTCAAATTGTTCTTTGGATTTCTCTGACTCGGTATTTTGTTTTATCTTGGCAACACCATTATTCTTATTCTATAATTTATCCTTATTCCTTATTTTCTTTTCGGCTGGTGTTTCCTATTATTCTCTTGTTGATCATGAGTGTGTTGAGGTAGAGGTGGGAGCTGATTCTTTTACCACCTCCTCTTTTTCTTTCTTTTGAGCTTCTTATCTATCCTTTTCTTCATCTGCAATTATTCCTTTGGGTTGGCCGCATATTTGGAATATTACATTGTCATAATTTTTAACATTCTGATGTACTTCCTCCTCTTCCCAGATACCCATCGTGTATTCCTAGGGTAGACCCATTTTGTTGAAGTGGTCTCTTATGACATTATTAGGATTGTGCCTTTGGAACCATTATTCTCCAAAGTGATAAGACAACAAGGTGTTTACCTTTGCTTGAAGTTGTTTGGTATTTTCAAAGAAGTATTTCCCAATGTGTAGTGTAAATGGTGGTCAAATTACCTTTTTGACTCTATATACAATTCCCCCCACCCCATGTATCATAGTATAATATGCAACCTACTGGATGAAAATCTTATCATGCACAAATAGAGGGAAGAGATGAGGGGGCTTCATCGCACCATATAATATTATGTAGGAATCATGTTCCATGAGGTACAAGTCTCCAATCCTTCTTATGACCTCCATATCCTTACCAATCATGTAGGGAGGGGGGGGTGCAAAATATGAACTCATACAAGGGAGCCAAACAATGTTCACATATATTTTGGTACTTTGTCTGATACTTGTGCTTCCAAAGTACTTTGCAGTATACATGGATGGTTGGGTCTAAGGGATTCCATTTCCATCCCATCCTCGGGTAATGATGGGTTACACACATAATTTCCAATAGGTACGAGGACATGTGAAATATAGTGAATGTTCTAGGATGGGATCCTTTGACTGCAAATATGGCCATTGTTAGATTTTATGATAAGATATCATCAAAATTTAATGATACTCCCTCATCTACACAATACTACATCGAAGGCATATATGATAGAGAAAATTGGGATGAATCTGGTTCTCCATATAGTCGGAATAACATAGCTACCAAATATTGATAAGGCCTTCTTAGAGAATTTGTGGGGTAACCTCCCTTGGGCCTGTACTTGAACTACTTGTCATCCTTGTACCATTTAGGAAACAAATCCTTGGGAGTCTTTTCAAATTTGTTGATGAGCTTGTTGTCCAACTTCATAGTCCCTCTCTCAATGTGATAACATATTTCTAGATACTCTCGCTTGAACGTGGCTATGTGATCTTTTTTTGTTGTTTCATATGTATATTTCATTCACATCTATGTTTTTTAGGATCCAAGTGATGGATTGTACATAGGGGAATACATTCGGATGGGATGCTACTATGAATATGCCGAATGTTTTTATTTTTTTGAATATTTTAAGTTTATCCTAATATTTTGCATCAATGGAGAAGTTGGACTTCTTGAACATATGATACACCTCTCCCCACTTTAGTGTTTCTCCATCCTTTTCTAGGAGTCCATATGTGTCATCGTATGTAGCTCCATTCACTTTTGGTTCGCCTTTAGTATGTTGGCCACTACCAAAGGCCTCTGTCCCAAGTGCCTTATTTTTTGTATTCTTCCCTAGGGACATATTTGGACCTGCAATAAAAGGTGGGATTAGTGAAGGAATTCGTGACATAAACAATAATGAATTGAATGCATCTTGAGAATTTTGAAATACCAGAATATTCACTTGAATTTTCACTGGGTAGAGGGTCATCATCTAATGATGATAATATGATGGCAGACATGTTGAGTAGCTTGGTGTAATTTTAAGGAGGAAAGAGTGAAAAATGTGCTCACGAGGTGAAATCAAAGATTTTGATGTTAAGTACTATGATGAAAATCAGAGTTGATAAAAAGTGTTTTGATATGCTTCAGACAAGTTGGTATGAAGTGCTCCAATGCAAATCAGAGAAGTTAGTGCCAGATCCTCTGAAAGTATTGGGGAAATTTTCTTGAGAAGGTTTTGGTGTGTTATCGCCATATTTGGTTTCAACTCCTCTTATGTGAATCAGATAAGTTAATTCTCATTCTTCTGATAGAACATCGAAAAAGTTGAGCTAAAATCTTTCAAAGTGTGGGGGTTTTATTGGTGAGGTTGTCATGAACTCCTCTGATCATGATTAAGGAGTTTGTAACACCCCCAACCACCCATGTCAGGGCATGCTACTACAATTATGCTATTCTCAAGCTCTGATACCAACTTGTAGCATCCCCAACCATCCCAGGGTCAGGCCATGCCACCTTACAAAAAATCTCACTTTCATTTGCAGAAAATATCATACTTATAAAATTAAAAAAAAACATCTTCTTTATGTTAACATACACAGAATTATGTGGAAACATACAATAAATAAACACATGTGTAACATACAACATGTAATTAGGCATATATAAAGAGTACTTATATGTTTAACAAGACCACCAACTTCATGCATGCCTTCCATGAACCTCCCATTCTTAGACCAGGCTTCTCCAAGCTATCAACAGTGGGTCACCCCCAAGTTGGGACTAAAATCCACCCAGGGTAAATGGAATCCTAGGCTAGGATGAGGTTACAAAGTCTCTAAGGATTATTTTTTCCCCAGGAGTCGACTCACATCCACAACTTATAGTCCCTCATTCCCCACATGCTTGTCCCACCCCAGGGAGTGTGCCCCTTCTCTGTTAGACAATCCTTTAATTGCCCCACTCCCCTTCGAGGGCTTCAGCAACAGGCTAGACATGAAGTCTCAGAGCAATACATATTGTTGTGAGGCTCCCTCTAGGAAAATCACTTCCCCAACAACCTCTCTCACCTGGAGAGTGTTTCTCACATGCCTGGCAACCTTCTTATTCAGTCCCACTCCCAGGCCAATCCAGTTAGGGTAATAACAACAACAAAATCGGGTATAGGCTTTGGTAATGATATCAAGACACACTAGTCTAGAGAAAAGCATGGGAAATAAAAAAAAGATGGCTAGGGTGTGATAGGGCTCAGGCACTTTGTAGTCGTTTTATGCTTCACAGGATTAAAATGGGTTAGATTCATGGGGTTTGTAGGTTTCATAGCTTGCAGGATTCCGGTGCATTCCTCCTAGTGTCAAAGGAAAGAATCATCCCTTAATGCCTAGGAAGAATGGTAATAATGGAAATAACCCCCCCAAACGAATTGAATTTTCGACATATAATTGCATGCACCAAGATTGACACATGGCTCTCTTGGGATCTCGTTCCTATCCACTTGGAGTTTGTTCCTTTCCCCAAAGGAACTTAGGATAACTTTGATTATGTTCCTTTTCCTAGACTCTTAGCCCCTTCCCTTTCCCTTCCCAGTGGATCTTAGTCCCCCATAACTCTTTGTTCATGATCGGTTTACACGCAGTGATGTTCTTTTTATTTTAATGACATGCATAATTACATATACAAAAATAGGTTCTCTGGCCTTAAGTGATCTAGGCTCTTTATCCAAATATTCACATAAGCCTCCCAACTTATAAACACTTGGCTCACCAACCTATAAACATAATGAAAATTCAAGAGGGGCTCGAACTTGGTGTATTACAATCCCCTCCAATTATTTATGCACTATCCACAGTTCATCATATTGATATATTACAACAATATTTTCAAAAATATTCAAAACGATGTGGGTATTCTTCCTGCATGGCCTCTTCGTGATACCAAGTGGCATCCTTAGGACTGTACCAGCTCCATTGGACCTTTACTATCTCTATGGCTCGATTATGGAGTTTCTTGATATTCTGGTCCAGTATGCACACCGAATGCACCTAAAAAGCACCTTCTTGCTTCACTTGAATCAAATTCCAATAAATAACATGATGAGCATAAGTTATATATTTATTGAGCAATGATACATAGAATACATTATGAATAGTCATAGATTCAGGTAAGGAAAGCATATAAGCTACATGCCCAATACTTTCTAGGATTTCAAATGTCCCACAATAATGAGATGCCAATTTGAAACAGTTTCCCAACTTCAGGGAACTTCTATTGCCCTTCACTTTTAGAAACACATGATGACCAATAGAAAATTATATGTGAATTTTTCCCTTATCAACGTATCTTTTCTATTTGTCTTGAGCAGACTTTAAATTTTTCTTTATCTTTGACATATGATCTTGCATTTCCCTGAGAAACTCTTGCCCAACCACTACTATATCAACTCGGTTGTACTAGCTTATTGGTGTATTGCACTTTCTGCCATAAAGTGCCTCAAATGGGATCATCTTTAGAGATGCTTGGTGCCCATTATGGTAATAAAATTCTACCAAGTGTAGATATTCTACCCATTTATATGTTATGTCCATCACGTATAGTCTTAGCATATCCTTTATCACTTGGTTCACCCTTTCTATTTTCCCATTAGACTTAGGATGATAAGTTGCATTGAAGTTCATATTTGTTCTGAACCCTTTGAATAATCCCTTCCATAACTTTGAGGTGAACTTTGGGTCTCTATCAGAAACAATTGTATTGGGTATGCCATGAAAGTGTGCTACTTCCCTCATATAAATATCAACAACATTGGTTTCCTTGTGAGTAATATTCATTAGAATGAAATTGGCAGCTTTAGTAAGCTTGTCCACCACCACCATGATAGAATCATGATGCTTGCTTGTTCTGGGAAATTTGGTGATGAAATTCACTGAAACCACTTCCCACTTCCACTAAGGAATGGGAAATGGTTGCAGGAACCCAGATGGGTGTCTATGGTCAGCCTTGAACTTTTGACACTCCAAACATTTAGCAATGTACTCAACAATTTCACTCTTCATGCCTAGCCAATAGTATTGGCTCTTGACAACTACAATGGTTTTTTGATATCTTTGGTGTCCAACATAAGGCACATTATGCATATCTTTCAATATCATATTCCTCAATTCATCAGAATTGGGTACATAAATTATGTTTATGTACATAATAATTTCATCGATCCCCATCTTGTAGTATTCAACCTTCTGCTACAAATTACCTTGATGTAATTTTGTTACTATCTCCATGTACTGCAAATTTTCTTTTCCAACCTCAGAAATTATACCTTTAAGACCAGTTCGATACATGGTAATGGTTGTAGCATGCACTCTCCAAACATTTAGCAATGTACCAAACTTACACTTTCATGCCTAGCCAATAGTATTGGTTTTGACAACTGCAATGGTTTTCTGATATCTTATATGTCCAACATAAGGTACATTATGCATATCTTTCAATATCATATTCTCTAATTATCAGGAATTGGGTACATATACCATAAGTCATGTACATAATAATTTCATCGATCCCCATCTTGTAGTATTCAACCTTCTGCTACAAATTACCTTGATGTAATTTTGTTACCATTCCATGTATTGCAACTTTCTTTTCCAACCTCAGAAATTATAGTACCTTAAGACCAGTTCGATACATGTAATGGTTGTAGCATGCACCCTCCTGCTAAGTGCATCAAATCCACTTTTTTTTATCTTTTCCTTTGATGCTTGATATCAAAGTCATACTCACAGTATAGAAACCTAACCATCTACTTTTTCTAGCATTTAGAGTTGGTCGATCAATAGATATTTCTGCACTATTATGGTATGTCCTCAACTTAAATATTTTTTCCCATGAGGTATTGCCTCCACTTCTTTAAGGAATGTACTGTGGATTCCAACTCTAAGTCATAAGTGCCATAAAGCCTTTCGTTCTCTTTCAATTTTATGGATTCAAAACATACCGCAAAACCATTCTGACTGAGGACTCCACCAAGTCCTTCTTTGCATGCATCTGTGCAAACCATGAAATCCTCATTAGGATCTACAATTCTTAGAATTGGAGAACTATTTAACAAGTTCTTCAATTTCTAGAACCTCCTTTCACATTCTATTGTCCATTGAAACTTCACCCCCTTCCTTTGCAAGGAAGTAATCAAGTGAGAAATCCTTGAAAACCCTGCAATGAATATTTTGTAGTAGCTAGCTAGACCCATGAAGGATATGACTTCTATCACATTATTGTATGTTGTCCACCCTTTAATAGCTTCAATCTTTTTAGGATCCACTTCTATCCCTTCTTCCGATTTGATATGCCCCAAATAGTGAATTTCGTTCTGATAAAATGAGCACTTATTCAATTTGGCATACAATTGGTGCTCTTTTAACACTTATAATACCATCTTCAAGTGTTGTTCATTCTCTTTTTCTGACTTGAAATATATAAGAATTTCATCCAAAAAGACGATGACAAACTTGTCTAGGTATTCCCAGAAAACACCATTCATTAAACACATAAAAAAATTTGGTGCATTTCATAACCCAAATGGCACCAATGTGAACTCGTAATGAACTTACCTTGTCCTAAAGGTAGTCTTGTTGATATATTCATCTTTAGTTCTCACCTGATGATAACTAGATCTGATATCAATCTTTGAAAATATTTTTGGATTCTTCAACTGGTCAAAGAGATCATCGATCCTTGGCAAATGATACTTGTTCTTTACAATTACCTTGTTCAATTGTCTAAAGTGAATACACAGTCTCGATGTCTTGTCCTTATTATTTACAAATAAAACTAGGGAACCCCAAGGTGACACACTTAGGCATATATACCCCTTCTTTAGAATTTCTTCAAGCTTCATTTGTAGTTCCTTAAGCTTTGGTGTACTCATCATGTAGGGAGTCTTGGATACTGGAGATTCTCCAAGCATTAAGTTTATAGAGAAATCAATATCTCTATTTGGGGTTAATCCTTGTATCTCCTTGAACACATCCTCAAAATCCTTCAAGACTTCATGATCCTCAATATTTGGCACCTTATCCTTAGGTTCTTCCTCCATATGAGCTACAAATATTTGGCAGCCCTTCCTGTAACACTTCTTCAATTGCACTTCTAATATCTCTTGGCTAGTAACTGCCTAGGGAATCCCTTGGAATGTTCTTGGGTTCCCTTCCTCATTCAATAAATTAAATGCCTTGTTATGACAGTCTAAGACAACATAATGTTGGTTCAACCAATCCATACCAATTATAAAGTTATATGAACCCAAGGGTAGGATGTTCAAATATTCCTTGGTACTTATCCCATTCATGTCCATTGGACATGACTTAACCAACTCATTAACTTTTCTTTTTTCTCTTGTAGCAAGTTGCACCAACCAAGATTTCCCATGGTTTCTTCTTAGAATTTTCAATCTCTCCACCACCTTAGGATCTATGTAACTATGACTATCTCCTGAATCAATTAAAATAGTAAAGGCATGGTTATTGATCACACCTTCCACTTTAATCATGTGTCATTGAAACTCTTCTTGCTTGTTGTCCAGGGCTGTATAGATCTTTGGTACACTTTTGACCATGGCCTCTATTTTGATGCAGGACCCTCCTTCCCTCCTATGGGTTCTACAACCTCCCAATCAAGGATCTTCAAATTTTTGAGTCGAATTAACTCTTCGGGCGTCTACTAGACCCATAAAACCTTATCCACATGGATCTAATTTCTTCCTCCATGCTCAAAACCACGAATGAGGATCTTTACGATATCAAATAATCCCCGAAGGGACCCTGTTCCAAGATATGGTCCAATTGTTTTTACACCCGATGATTTCTAGCCTTCTCAATTCATCTGGTGCAGGTCTGTGCTGACCTAAACCCCTCGGCGCTTTCTCTAGCTTCGTGTGCCCTGAATCTCAAATATTTGGTTGTATCCCCTTTTCTCCAGCGACACCTACATGTGACCATAGGCTATGAACACGCACCTACTCAAAGGGCACTTCAGAGCTTCGGCTCCGGGTGTTTCACTTCTCCTTTTGTCAATTCCTCTAAGCCACAAAGTGTGAACACGACTGGCACGATCGACGGTTCTCACTCCTCAAGCATCCGACGAATGTGATCTTGTCGACAATTTGGGCTTTGGCCGAATTCACATGTGCACTCCACAATTCCTATGAATTTCTTCCCATCCGAAGTACAGGATCTGGTGAAACCTATCCCCCACAAGATCAATGGCCCCAGATCTACTTCAGCTCCCGACTCTTCGAGAGTTCTTCACCTTCTTGCACCCGCATTCTTCCACAATGCTTACCACCTAAAACTATAGATTGAGTGGCATGTGTTCCTCTTGATAAATGGTCCCTTCTTTCCCTTGGGACCAACGGTCCACAATAACCTTGGGCTCTGACGCTTCAGGAAGTTCCATACCACCTCTCACAAAACCCTCTAAAATGTTAAGTCTCTGGACTAACTTATCTTATGCCACATGTCCTCCTTTACTGAAAGCTAAGATGACCTCATGATTTCGGGATTCGGTAGTTGTGCACACTCTGCCCTCACCTTTCCTCTGAAGGACTCTTCCTTTGAAGCTTGTGGATCTTCTCCATGTGTCCTTTCAAGATCCAATGGTCTCGATTTTTTCTCCCTTCGCGACTTTGCAAAGTTTTCTCCTGCTCCACACAGATCTTTTGGGACTCTACCTCTCGAACTTTCTAATATGCTCACACGTTTCCTTTCGATCTGACGGTTTATATCGGCTCCACACTTCTCCCTCTGAGATTTTTTTACTCGCATCTCTGCTACCCTCTAGAGTGTACAACATCTAGAGTGAGGGATCCTCCACCACGTGTCCCTCCAAAAAATGGATGGTTTTGACTGGCTTCAAAAATTTGGGACTACACAAGTCCTCTCTCTTGTGCACTTTCAAAGGATTTAAGGCTCATGCACTTTACCTAGATCAAACGAATGTCGATCCTTCGCACTCAGATCCGATGGCTAAGATCTGTCTTTCTCCTATGTGCGAGACTTTGGGTGTCTGGACGTGGAATTTGATGGTCCAGATATCCTCCCATAGCTGATTTGACGAATGCTATCACTCCTCCTCCTAATATTTGAATTTCTCTGGAATCAAGAAAAAATCCAAGTGCCAAAGGCTGCATCCTTTGATATTTTTCCTATGAGCCCGAATACTGTGTCTTGATTTGTTCTTCTCCTTCTAGGATTTTGTACTTAAAGTAATTTTGTCTCCAACACACACCTTGGACTCTCTTCAGTGCAAACCTACATTGTCTTCACAATTTGAAACTATGAAGTTCCTTGGCCTTTGCTCACTATGCAAAATATCTGTGCACACTTTCACTGTCTCTTTTGAGCTTATTATCTCGAATCATCTTGCTCCTACACACTCCTTGCATTGACTCTCCTTGTGTTGACTCTCCTTGTGTTGACTCTCCTTGCTAACATTTTTCCAATGTAACTTGGCCTTGGCTCTAGCGCACATTTCCGCTCTGCGTGAAAACTTGCACTACTCCTCCTGAGCTTCCAGCTTGCTTAGTCTCCTAAGGGTCTCGACCCTCAACATTATTCCATAGGAACTCTTGCACCCTCTCAGCACTTAACATTTTTTCTGCTGATATTTTTGAGCTTGAATCAAGTTCACCTTTGTGCATTCCTTGTACTCGATCGAGCCTTCATATGACTTCAAACTTTCAACACTTTTCCTAAGTGTTGGCCCAGTGCACTCCTTACACAGGTCTTCTCCTGAATCCTAAACTCTTCAGGTTCAATAATGCATTCCTTCCATCTGCTCAATGCACACTTGCAGAGCTCCTTTCCCCTCAATGTTCAACAGCTTTGGTTCCTTAAAATTCCTCCAACACTTGAGAATAGGGTTGGCTCTGTGCACTCTTTGCACTCATTCAAAAAACTCCTTGTTGAGATTTTACTTTAGAGTATTCAAAAACTCTAAAGTATCTCTCCTTCAGTAGATCTCCAGAGTGTTCAGTAAATTTTTGGTGTCTTATCCTTGACACTTATCCTCCCTGAAATCGAAATAGATTTCACCTATGAACACTTGCACCTACTCAATGCCCACCTGGTAGACCTCTCAGAGTTTTCAGTGACTCTGGTTGAACTTTCTACTGCACATACTTTCCCCTCCAAGGTGTTTAGTAACCTTGAGGCTCGACTCTAAGTATGTGAACTATTCTGGTGTGCCCTCCTTGCACGTTCTCCTCTGAATTCAACTTGAAATATAGATGCACACTCCTTGTGTTGGCTCACACATATTCCAATACTTTTTCATGCACTCCTTGCATTTAGCCTAAAGAACCCAGAAGTAATCCAGCAAACTCGCAGACAAAGAATTATGTCTGTCCCTGCAAATGGAAACCTATCATACACATATACAACATAAATGAACACACACATTGATAACATTCATAAAACATATGGAAACATACACAGAATCATATGAAGGAAAATTTTCTCTTTGTATTAATATGAATGTTTGTTTACAATGGGTGTAGGCTCAGACTGTAACTAAGTCTCGGCTCTCTCCTTGGCTTACAATGATTTACAATACACCTTCAACAACCTCTATTGGGCATATTTTACAAATATTTATACAAGATTGGCTCCTAGAGCCTTTCCCTCCAACTACTCTAGTGGTGTCTAATCACCATTTACAAAGCATATCTACTGAGGCTTATTACATTGAATGCTCATTTACTTTCTCAGATATGAGGAGATGCTCAAGATTTGTCTAGCTCAATCCTATTAAATGAAACTTCATCTACTACCTATACAAAGGCATGACTTGGCTCTACCAAGCTTGACATCATTTAACCTTCTTTAATTACATTTAAAATTTTAAGTTTTAGGGAAAAATGAGAGGGTTGGCGCCTCTCTCCTCCTTGAATGTGCATGGATGTGCTAAATACATGGCATGTTGCTGAGGTGGAGTGATGCTCCTGGATCCCACTATTTCATCTTGTTCTACATTGTGGAAATCTCTCACTTTGTCACTCCTATGAGATAAATTTCTATACATATGATCTCCTTTACAACCCTAACATTGAATGGGTGTATGCCTTGGCCTTTGCTCACATGTCTCAGTCATTATGGGATCTCTAGGGGTTTGTTGTCCTTGATAACTCTTTTTAAAGAAGGGTGGCTTGTTCCCGTTATTACTTTGTTCCATCTTGAACTTCTTCTTGTCTTCCCAACATTTTTGGAAAGTAGGCTTTCCTTTATGCTGATCATATAGGAATTTCGCTCACCTTATGGTGTCCTCCAAATTTTTAGGATCAACATATTGAATCTTATCACTGATGAAAGATGGCATCCCACTCAAATATCTCTGAATCTTTACTGTCTCATCCTTGATGAAGGAGACATACTTCAACAATTTTAAAAATTTTATTTCATACTCATCAATGGCCATGCTTCTGAGTTTTAGTTCAAATAACTCTTTCTTAATTTTGTCATAATACCTCTTGGTTAAGTATTTCTTCTTAAAATGATTCTTGAATTCTTTTCTAGTAACATTTTTACCTTTGATGTGTTACACCTACACAAGTTGGTACCACCACATGGAAGTCTTTCCTAGTAACATTATTCCTTCCGCATGAGAGGAATAATTATGTAATTGGAAATATTTTTCCATGCCTAGCATCTATGTCTCAGCATATTCATCCTTCTTGTGTTCACCATCAAAAGTAGGAGGTTTGATATTATTCATTTCTCCTTGTATCCCATCCATCCCAGACCTCCTATGATGCTTCCTGGTAGGATATGGAATTGAGTTGTTGTGTTCTCTCCTATTGGAATGTCTTTGGGAGTGATGGTGATGTCTGCTRCCACTCCTTGTTCTTCTTTTCTCATGAGGGGACTTGTGGCTTCCTGATTTGTTGGAGCCACTCTCCTTATTCAATTTATTTTCAATTATGTCTAGGATMTGCATTAAATTCATATTGAATTCTTCCTGTTGCTCCCAGGATTTCATAATATTTTCATTATCATCCTTRTGGCTTTGGACATTTGTCTACAATTTTCTGATGGTCTCAACCAGATTTATGTCTTCATCCYTTCCTCCTCTATGTCGATTGGAGTTGGTTCCTTCCATACCCAAATGAAAATTCATCYCTCTAMTTTCATATTCTTGATTGTAGACTACCTATGTATCATCCATCTCTCTACCCTCTATGTTGATTATGATCAATCTGATGTTAATTCTGCAAAATTTGTAGCCAACAGAACCTTATCAGGCTAATTGATTCAACAATTTTATAAAAACATGAACCATTTTGGTTCAATAACCTATCAAACTTCTTTCCTATGATTTTTTGAGTAGTTGTCTGACCAATCCCCTTTTCTCAGTGAACAACTATGTTTTTTTGTCCCAGACCTTTCCAATGAATGCTTCCTTGCTCAATTTTGAGCTTTGAGAAGAAAGTTATGGACCTTTAAAAATTGTGTTTTTTCTCTATTGCACTCCTTGTGCAACTGATCTCTTTTCTATGAGATAAATGTATCTTATATATTTTTTGGATCCTATAATAAATTTCCTAGGTCTTCAATACCTCTTATGATGCATATACGAACCAGGAAAACCCCACGGGATTCCTTCCTAAACCCTTTTTCCTTCTTTAACACAACTTTTGGGCACTAGCCCCTTTTTCTTCATCCCCCAACCACATTTGATTGCAGTTTGTAACCAAGCATGAGTAGACAAGCACTCATTCGAAGCCTAGGGAACTTCAGGGCTCTAGAAATTTGGGCTTCGAAAGTTTTCCTTTCTTCTTCATTCATTTTCCCTGAACGCCAAAGTGTCCTGCTTCCGGAGGGTACCTCTTTAGAGATTCAGGGCTCTGGGTTTCGAGTTTCCTGACTGTAGTACTCTATAATTCCTCCAAATATCAAACTAGAGAATCTCTTCGAAACTTCACGCTTCAACGGTTTCTCTTACTTCTTTCTTTTTTTCACTCGATATTCAGACTAACAAACCACCGAGGTCTAGTCAACATCCACGTATCATTGTGCCACATGGTAGAGTTACGGTGTGGACACATGGATCCATCCAATGGAAGACATGTGTCACATATTAATTGGGCACGAAGGGCCCTTGAAAATCATGAAAAACAATGACATGTGGCACGTATCCTATGTTTGCACGTCACCGCATGTTACGTCGATAGATTGCGTCACCTCCATGACTTCAGAAATTTGGAACTTCAGGACTCTAGGATTTCTTCCTTCACCATCCATTATTTCCTCCGAACTCCAAATTGACGAACCCCCATAGTGTCCTTTAGAGCTTTAGGCTTCAGAGGTTTCTACCTCATTACTCGGTGATTCTCCTGAAATCAGAATCGATGAAGTACTGGGTTGGTGATCCTTTGTGTCTTCAAATATTTGACACTCTAGAGATTTGGGCTTTAGAGATATTTCAACAACATAAATGCATATCTCCCTGAATGATAAGTTATTTTAACTTTCAGAGTCTTGTCAGCAACCATGCATAAGGGGGGTGCTACATGGAAAAAAATAAGGAGTGGACACGTGGCTCAATCCCACAACTAACATGTGTCATGTTCCAATTGGCCCCAGAAGTATTTGAAACTCTTGAAAAATGATGACATGTGGAAAGCATCTAGTGTTCCCACATAACCCTAGGTGACGTCATCGGCCATGTCATTTCTATGCTTCATGGATTCATAACTTCAAAATTTGAAGGTTTCTACCTCATCACTCTGTGATTTCCCCGAACACTGAACCAATAAAGTACTAAACCAGTTGTCCTTCGTGGCTTCAGAGCTTCAGTGCTATGGAGCTTTAGGCTTCGCATAGATTCACAACATCTTCTCCCATTTCTTCTAAACTCCGAATTCCCGAACTCTTTAGTGCTTTATCACTTCAGAACTCTGGAGTTTCAAGCTTCAGAAGATTTAACAACTTCTTCACTCAATTCCTATGAACGTTGAATTCTTGAACCTCTTAACTTTTCAGGGCCCATGTAGTACAAATGTCATCATATAACATGGTGACACATGGCCCCATGTGTCAAACTATTATTGGTCCAACAAGGTCATCAAAAGTATAATTACAACTGACACGTGGCATGACTAGAAGAGGTCCATGTCACGCCTGGTGACATCCTTATGCCATGTCATACCCCGTGCTTCGACAGATTTCTTGACTTATCACCATGTTTCTCTTGAACTTTGAACCATCAAATAGCTAATTCCCATAACATTATGACTCTGGGGCTTTGGGTATTCAGATATTTTCTTAACATTACCTCCTGGTTCTCCCGAAATACGAATCTCTAAAATATCAAATTTTGCACGGTTCAACTGTAGACACATGTCCTTGTTAATCTAATGGTCTAGATGAGTTTTGGACTTTGGGACTTCAAGAGGAAGTCCATTCTACGTGCACTTCAACCAATTTCCCCAAACTCCTAACCCCCGAACTACTTGGGAAAAATCCATGGTTCTTCTCCTCCTGGATGATTTGTAGATGAAAATCACTCCGGGACTTCGGAACTTCAGGGTTCGACCCAGTTTTCTCAACAAAAAATAAACTTCACTGAAGTCACAAATTTCGAAGGATTTGAAGGTTAATTGTCATACACCTTTTCCATATCTGATGGCTCGGAAGGGTATGCCTCCCCCCGTGCAGATCCTACAGCTCAAATTCAATCTTGTGGTTATCAACCACGATCATTGTGATATATTCTCCACAACTCCTCTTTGATATTTCCATTACCACCCAAGAGTTATCTCAGTGCCCCTATGACACTCTGTACATCAAATCCCTGTGGAATTTTTACTTCAATTCCTCATACATGGCACATCCAGGATCAATGTTGAAACCGTGGGCTCGGATACCAATTTGTAACATCCCCAACCACCCAAGTCCGGGCATGCTACTACAATTCTTCTTTGTTCAATCTTTGATATCAATTTGTAGCATCCCCAATCATCCCAGGGTCAGGCCATGCCACCTTACATAAATATTCACTTTCATTTGTAGAAAATAACATACTTAATAAATTAAAAACAAACATCTACTTTTTGTTAACATACACAGAATTATAGGTCCCCGAGGTGTAGGACAGTCGGTGACGGAGTGTGTTGTTAAGCCACTCCGTGATGTTAAAGTCACCGGTTCGAAACCTGCGGG
>SNQJ01S0043396.1:0-40798 GCA_010110895.2 Picea sitchensis | reverse complement strand
GTATTAAAACATTAATAATGTATTAATACATTGATGTACCAAAATATTAATCTATTAATATATTGATGTGGTAATACATTAATATACTAAAGTATTAATGTATTAATTAAATAATACATTAATGATATATTAAATACACTAGCGTGTTAAAGTATAAAATGCATTAAATAATTAAAACATTAATGTAATATATAAATTAAATTATTTATACATTAATGTATAATGCAATGCATTAATGTAAAGTCTTAATTAAATAATAATAATACATTATTACATTAATCCTTTATCTCTTTGTTTTGACAAGTGTAAAGAAAATAATAAGCCTTCCTAAGATAGAACAAATTCTAATGAACTCCATAATGAAACTAGGCGTCGGTCAATTCTTAAAATGCATGGGATGAAAGAGTGAGTCGCCTTTGTGACACTAAGAAGGTTGAATATGAAAAACACATTATCTTAGATTGTCTAGCCTATACCTAGATTAGATCTCAATTTCAAAATATTTGTCGCACTACCTTCCTAACATTTTTTTTTGTAAGTAAGAGGTTTTATATAAAGGGCCTTCAAAAAACCAGACCAGACTTACAAAAACTTGATAACAACCGGACTGTAATTACTGAACTGCCCCAATAAAGGGGAAACCAATTCAGTCAGCCGGGTAAGTTTAGCATTTGATAATCTACCAGTCTTGTAGAATAGAGCTAAGCTGACTAAGTTGTAACTAAAAGAAGAAACTATGGATATGACACTAGGTAATTCCATACCTATTTTTACAACTTCCTTATTCAATAGGCTAAAACAGTTTCAATCACATAGAATGAATCATAATTTGTTTTGATTTCACTCTTTTTAGCACTTGAATTGTTCGTTCTAAGTGGGTGTTCTACAGATGTACTTTCCCTAAGCATCTAGTCCAATCCCCTATTCTTTTCGAAGAATATAATCTCCCCATCCTTTTCTATATAAGGGCAATCGAATGAATAGGCGGAGGATACTAGCGAGTGAGAGTGAGATCGATAGGAAACGAGAAAGAGATAGAACCTGCTTACCAGATGATACCTTCCCCTATGCTTTTTGAATAATTCAGCCATATGATATAGTTAGTGTTGTGCCCGAACTATCCTATACTCCTTAATCAAATCAGAGCTGGGATATCTGTTCGATAAAGATGCAGATCTTTAGTCTATTGTCGAAAATGTTGACAGAATTTCATTCTTGGAAAAAAATTTGATTGAAGTCTTTTCGTTTCATTCATTTCCAATATTGAAATTTTTTTCAATGTTTCGACCTTCTCGGAGGGAATTCTCTGGGAGAATCTTTCTATCCATTCCATCTTTACCTATTTCTTTCATCTATACCTAACCTATTTCATCACATGATAAGTTCTTCAAGATGGTAGAAAAGCAATTACTATCTAATACAGCTATTTGTGCAAGTGTTTTACGATTTGGAAGCAACTGCCTCTTGTACAAATATTGGATGAATCTGTTATAAGAGACTATTAAAAAGAAAAGACCCCCTGAGGGGTCATACGCTTGGCAAGTAACCTGGCCAAGTGGCAAGAACGGTCGCGTGCCAAGGATCCTCTTCAAGGGGTGTCCCTTTGCTTTCCAAATGCATGTCAGCATCCATGGTGCTCTCCTCCCTGTTGGCAGCTGGCAGGGCATCTCCAGGAAGAATGTGCACATGCTGGCCTGTGGCTGTCGCTGCTTCCATGTCCTCATGATGGACCTTCTCCACAACACCCTCTGCTGCACTCTATGTCTTAGCATTTTTGTCGTCGCTTTCTGTATGGGGCACCCCTGCTGAAGTTGTGCCTGTTGGGATGGAGGGGAAAGCGTCTTGGAAGGTAGATATGATCTAAAGGAGGGTTGAGATCCTTCTGTCCATAAGCTGCAGTCGAAATTGGACATCCTCCATTCCCTAATAGAGTTCGAAAACCAAACCATAGAGAATGGTGAAACTCTCTTTCAGCTGCAAATCAGGCATGGAGTCGGTGGACGCGAACGTGTTGTTTTGGGAAGTTCAAATAGGAGGTGGCGCCCCAATGGGAGGCCTTGAGGAACCAATTACCGGTGCATGGGAAGGATTGATGGTTCTTGAGTTCGGTGGGATGACAAGGTGACACAAAGAAGAGCTCGTCAAGCTTTCAATAATGGCTAAGAAATCAAACCGGGAGATAGGCAAGGTGGAGGAGGTGAGAGGTGATAGCTCGGGATGCAGAGGCAGAGAGGATATCATGGAGGGAAAAACAGGGGGAGAAATAGATGCTCGGGGCCGAGGAGGATGCCAAGGAGAGCCTCTTCGCGGTCGTCCTCTTTGACACAACATAATTTGAAAGCGGAAAATGACTAGGTGTTTCAGGAAAATGCAGAGAGCCTGGGGATGGCCGGGGCCTGTGAGCACCATGAAAGTCCAGTTAGAACCAGGCCAGGGCAACAGAGGAATGTGGGAGTCAGTCCATGAGAGAGGAAGAGGAGAAAAGTTAGACGGAGAAGCCATAGAACAATTCGTAATGGATGTCAGAAGCATCAAAATTAATGCTACTACAATCAACATGAAGGCTAGTAAATGCAGGGTAGAGAAGGCGGTCGTTGGCACGAGCTGATCACATGGTGCCCTACCCTGCTGGCCTACCCGCACTCCCTCTTTGCACCATTTGGCATGCACTAACACCCCATCCAGGGGTTTGTCCACTTCCCCAACTTTGCAGATACATTGCTGGAGAATAGGGTGATCGGGATTAAGGGACGTTTTGCAAAGGGGTTTCGGTCCATCCTAGTTGGTCCCCAGATTAGCAGTTCATCCGCTATTTGATTCACCTTTCTCCTGATATGAGTAGGTATAATGGCCTGATTGGTTTGCAGTAAATCTGTAGTAGTCTTTAGCCCATGTGAGAGTCTCCAACTGGGTGATATTCTTTCCGGGTCCACTCCATTTAAAAGCTTGCTGAAGAGATTGATGATGATTTGAGAATCTCCCTCTACAATCAGCTTGGTGAAGTTGTACTCAATGGCTAATTGAAGTCCTCTAATGAGTCCCCAAATTTCCGCTGCATTGTTCATGGTATGAACAAGGGAGCCTACGTTAATGATAAGGATGTGTCCAAGGTGGTTGCGGAAAACTACTCCATAACCCACTGCTCCTGGATTGCCTTTAGAGGCTCCATCAAAGTTGAGTTTGATGAAGTCGACTGGGGTGGTGGACCAAGAGGAGGGGCTACTGGGACGGGGGGGAGAAGAAGAGGGGAAAGGTGGGTGAGAATTTGGGAAGGGCTTCCAGTACTGAAGGATCAGGAGTTCTGAGGGGTTGCTAATCAAGTCTTTTTCATTCCATAGCTGAAGGTTGAGAGTTTCCAGAATATTTAGGTGACATTGGTTCCAACAGTGTTTCCACAAGAGGGAAACATTCCTGAAAAGCCTTTTGTTTCTTTCCTTCCACACCTGCCAAAGAATGAATCCGAGAAGTAATTGCCAAATATGATTTAGGAGGGGAGATTGGAACACTTGGTCCCTCCAGTTCATAATAGTATCAATGATGTTGTCTCTTTCACGATCTGAGGTATGCATAATAAGCGCACTTTGATCCCATATTTGAGTAGTGTAAGGGAAGGAATTGAGAAGGTGATTCATGGTTTTGTCTACCTCTCCATAAAGAATACATATATATGGCCCAAGAAAACCTATTTTTGAGAGGTTATCCCAGGTTAGAATGCTCGAATGGGTAACGAGCCAGAGGAAGAGGGTGATTTTAGGCCAATGTTTAAGGTTCCAGATTTTTCTCCAAACTTCCCATGTAGGTGCAGGGTCTGATTGGGTTTTGATGTGATAGGATTCTCGTATGTTGTAGGTGCCTCGTGGACAATATCCCCATCTAAGGATATCCTCTCTCGTGATCTTGGGGATTTTCCTTTTGAACATTTCATCCTTCCAAGGTCTCAGATCCACGTGCGCATCCAGGTTCATGCATTTCTTATTAAAGTGCCAGTGCCGCTAGGTGTCTTCTAGAGGATAGTCTTGCCAGTAATCAACTACTTTTGTCACGCCCACATGTGTAGCTTGGGTACTGATATGCTCAGCCCAGTCCTCATGGTCCAAAATTGGACATTGCTGCCAGGAATCTTTCCAGAAGAGGGTTGTTTTCCCATTTCTAATTTCCCAGAAAGCATGGTGGGTGACTAGCTGTCTATTCTGCTTATCTGCTGCCCAAATTAAGGACCCTAGGATGTCTCCATTCCAACATATTAGGTTTTTTTCCACCACCTCTAGTTCATATTTCTTCCTCCAGAGCCTTGCCTAGAGATCCTTGGGATTCTTAAGCCATCGCCACCATATCTTGGTGCTTAGGACTTTATTCATGATGAAGGGTTCCCATAATCCAAGGCCTCCTT
Source organism: Picea sitchensis (assembly GCA_010110895.2). Classification (NCBI taxonomy): domain Eukaryota; kingdom Viridiplantae; phylum Streptophyta; class Pinopsida; order Pinales; family Pinaceae; genus Picea; species Picea sitchensis. Next base: position 36,408 of record SNQJ01S0043396.1, on the reverse strand, counting down.
TTTCTTTGGGTTGACAAAGTTTGTCCCAGCTGATCAGCACTATTTTCTTCCCTGTGTTGAGGCCTTGCCATAGAAAGTTCATTTGTAATATTTTAAAGGTTGTGAGGACAAACTTTGGAGCAGCAAGTGCCGAGAAGGTGTAGGTGGGAAGGGCCTGAAGCACTGCTCAGAGGAGAATGAGAGGACTCAGAAGGTTTAGAACTCTAAGGGTCCAGGAAGAAATTTTCTTGGTAAAAGAGGAGAGGAGATGTTCCCAAGAGGATTTTCAGAGGGCATTATCAATCAGGGGGATGCCAAGGTATTTGGACGGAAGGGAGCTTCTATTGAAACCTAAGATATCCGAGACATGGAAGTGAATCAGGGGGGGGGCGTATTGAAGAAAAATATTTTGGATTTATCTTTGTTGTAGTCCAAACCTGAGGCTTCAGAGAAGGTTTGGAGAATCGAGAGGAGGGAGTTTGCTTCACGTGCAGTTGGGGTACCCATCAAAAGTGTGTCATCCACAAATTGGCTATGCGAAATAGGGGGGGAAATGCCATGCAAAGGTAGGCCTGTCAGTAAGTTGTTTGCAACAGCTATGTGAATATAGCGACTAAGACCTTTGGCCATAATGATGAAGAGGAATAGGGAGAGAGGGTATCCCTATATAATTCCTCTAGAAGGGGAAAAGGGGCAAGAAGGAACACCATTGATAAGGATGGAGAAAAAAGTCGAGGAGGTTAGATTCAAAATCCAAGTTACCCTAAGTTTATCAAAGCCAAAGGCAAGGCTCATTTCCCGCATGTAGTCCCAACTTATCTTATAGAAGGCTTTAGAAAGATCTAATTTAAGGAGTATATCTAGTGTTCTAGTCTTCTACAAAGAGTGGATCACTTCATGAACTAGGATGACGGTGTCCAGGATTTGTCTACCCTCAACATAGCCTGATTGTTTCGGAGAGATGATAGTTGGTAGGATGGGCTTGAGCCTTAGAGCGATCACTTTTGTTAGAAGTTTGTAGATGACGTTGCAGAGGGCTATGGGTTTGAACTGGTTAGGATGGTGAGCCTGCCCCTCTTTGGGGATGAGAGTGAGGAAATTCACATTGAGAGCCTGAAGGACTTGTCCTATGGATCGGGAGTCTTCAATAATTTCCCATACCTCTACCCTAATCATCAACCAACAATGATGGAAAAAATCATTAGTGAAGTTGTCGGGGCCAGGTGCCTTGCATTTCGGGGTGTCCTGAATCACTTGATCTACCTCCTCAATTGTAATAGGTCGGAGCAGAGCTGAGTTTTTCTCTAGGGTGACGAGGAAGGGCACATGCTGCGTGACCTTAGATATGGCCTCTAATCTGTCCAGGAATGGTTCCGTGAGGAGATCTTTGTAATAGTATATTAGTGTTATCTCCAGGTCTGCATGGGAATGAATGGGCTAACCATTGGTGGATATTAGGTGCGTAATTCTATTAGTATGATGATGATGAATGACATATCTATGAAAGAATTTGGTATATCCCTGAGCCATTGGATGCGTGATTTCTGTTTCCATAAAATCTCTTCTTCTCTTTTCCTAGCCTCCATCTCTTGATTTACTTTTTCTTCCTGGGATTTAAGTTCATCTGTTAACCCTTGCAGCCAGATCTGATTTTGAATCGCCCCCATTTGTTCTGATAGCTGCTTTTGGGAGTCGAATATATTGCCAAAGGTTTGCTTGTTCCAGAGTTTGAGAATTTGTTTAAGGTTCTTTAGCTTTTGCTGGAATCTATACATCTTGGAGCCGCAAGGGACATCTGCCTCCCTCCACCAATCCTGGATCTTCGCTTGGAAATCTGGATGGTTGAGCCAAAATTGTTCAATTTGGAAAGGTTTTTTCCCTGGAGTTGTTGGCACATCCATCCATAGCTGGATGGGCTAGTGATCCAAGCCAGGGGTATTCAGAATACTCGCTTCTAGGGTTGTTCCTTCTAGCATAAGGGAGTTAGATATGAGGAATCGATCAAGTTTGCAGGCGATTTGGTGTGATTCGGTTCTTCTATTTGTCCAGGTAAAAATTCCATTGATGGATTCCAGGTCGATGAGGTTGAGGTTGTCTATGAGGCTGTTGAATTCAGTGGAATCTTGATCCAGGCATCTTGATCCCCCTTTTTTTTCCTCCAGACTGTGAATGAGATTATAATCTCCCCCATAAATCCATTGATTATACCTAGTTAGGTTGGATAAGTATTCCAAGTTCCTGAGAAAGGCTTGCTTATCCCTTGGGTTGGGCGAGCCGTAGACATTGGTCAGGTGTCTAGGCTTGTTAAAACCAATAAGCCTATAATCTGCAGTGATGGACCATTTGGTAGTGATAAAATTCTCCATCAACAATGAGTTGGTGTTCCAAAGGATAGCCAAACCTCCAGATGTGCCTATTGATGCAGTTGAAATTGCTTCCCCTTGCTTCCAATAGTAGGGGAGTAGCCTATCAATGTCTTCGGTTGTGCATTTTGTTTCCTGTAGTAATACTATGTCTGGTTTTCCTGCAAAGATCAGATATCGTAGCATTTTTTGCTGGCTACGTCCATTGAGGCCTTTGATATTCCAGGAGATAATCTTCATGATGATGGGGGGGTGGAGAGAGGAGGAAAGATGTCCGAGATAAGGTGGATTTACCATGAATTTACCATGAAGTGGCCTATTTCTTGTATAAGCTTGTTGGTAGACTTCCTTCCTCTTTTCTTTTCATCTTTCTGAGTTTTTCTTTGATTCTTTGATTGACTGCTCTGTATTCCCAGGCCCTTGCTGGATCGAGCTGTGGATCTAGTGGAGGAATTAAGAAAGACCTTATGCACTTTCTGTAATTGATCCCTAGGTATGGTGTAGAGTTTCTAACGCCTGTAGGCGTGTTCGAGGTGCTCAAGATCCACCCCAGCTAGTTCTTGCTCTTCTAGCTCCATTTTAGCATCACCATCCTCTATCTCCAGAAAATCTTGTTGATCCACAGCCGTGTCTAGGGGGGGTGATCTAATTCCTTCCTCTGTGATGGTAATTCTTCCCTTTATCTCATAGATTGGGGAGGACTATCCGCATGGAGTTCATTGGGATTTATGAGGGTTGAGGGATTCTCTGGTTGATCTTGTAATATTGCATATTTATTACTAGTGGAGGGATCCTTACTTACTTGGGTTGGCTTCTTTCATCCTCCTTGTCTTCTTTTTCCCACTGGTTGAGCAAAGTCATCCTTGTCTTTTCCACCTTCTGGGTTCCCTTCTTTGTGAGCCGCATTGAGGGGGCACTCTTTGAAAATATGACCGTGTTCATGGAATTTTCTACACCTGAACGGAATGTGTTCATAATCGATGGTTTGGGTCCAATCCTCGTCATGGTATTCAAGAATTATTGATCCCAGCAACGGCTTAGCTATGTTCAGGTAGACGCAGATGCATGCATAAGAGGTATATCGCCTCTACTTGGTGGCTTCTGAAGACTTAACATATATTCCGATGGTATTGCCTATATCAGCCAAGACCTCTTCCAGCCAGAATTCCTGGGGGAGAGAATACAGTCTGATCCATATTGGTGCATGGGAAAAATCTTCCTTTTCAGGGCTGAACTTCTCAGTCCAAAATCTTAAGAAGAGTCCTGCTGAGTTATAGAAATAGGGCCCTCCATCAAAAATGCGATTACGGTCCTCGAGGTTGTGCAATATGATTGTGAAGAAGCCCTTGGAACCTAGTTGTAGTTCATAGTGTCATTTTGGCTTCCACGAGTATTGTATCCATTTGATTAGAACCTGCTCTAAAGGCCAAATCCCTAGGAATTTTCCTACTAGGGCATGGTCTCTCATTTATTTATTTTTCTCTTCTATGTGTGGTGAGTTGATGATATATTTTGGGGCTTGTGGCGCTTGTGGAATGCATTTGCCTGGTATCTATGGAGTTGACGTTGTAGCAGGTATGGAAGCATTCTCTGGATCAATATCCATCTCCCAATACTTGAAAGTTCCTTCCGTCAAGAGTTTCGAGCGTAGATCTGGTGGAGGCTCAAAGGTCAGTCTTTTGAAACCTTCTCCAGAGCTTCCATTCGCGGTGGCTTGGATGTAGGAGGCGTTGTTCGGACCTCCTTCTTTCAAAGACATGAGCCCCAGTGGGGCTAGAGTTGTGGCGAAGCCGCTGAAACCCTAAAACCCTAGACCTAGTTGTAGAGCATGCATCCTGACCGAATTACATTACCTTCCTAACCTTTTAACTCAACAAAACTATGGTGATTTTGGAAAGATTCTCTTAATTCTTTTTGTGCACATAAACAAAATTATAAATAATTTCAAGTAATCCCTTACCCTCTTAAGGTACCATAGAGGAAATTAATCGAGTGGACATTAATCATCATCATTGTCATCATCATCACTTAATTAATTAATACAATAATAAGGTATGAATAAATTAATAAAATATTAAAGTATTATTAATTAATACATTAATAAAGAATCCATACATTAATAAAGTGTTAGTAGTACATTAATAAAGTAGAAATACATTAATAATAATTTTTAGATAAGTTTATTAAAGTATTACATTATTACATTAAAGTAATAATAAAGTAAAAGGTTATTCATACATTAATAATGCATTAATACATTGATGTACTAAAATATTAATGTATTAATACATAAATACAATAATGTGTTAAAGTATGAATGTATTAAATAATTAAAACATTATTGTAATGCAAAAATTAAATTATGTTGGCACAGGGGCAGACCCAGGGTTCAATGCTTCAACAACACACCCACAAAACCCTAAATATCGGCCCTTTCGAAAACACCTGTGAAGTAGATGAAGTCTCACCCGAGGTAGAGGCAGGGGTGGCTACATGACTCAAATGTATGCAACCTATATGGGACACAGATCTGTGATTATCCACTTAACAAATCACTTAGCAGTTAGCATTCATCAATAATTAATCCTTATTCACATCGCAGATCCAAACCCTAATTATAGAACAATGCAATATTCTACCAGATCTAACAGATCCAAGCAAGTAGCACATGGAAAAATATCATATCTAGCATTTATTCACATCGTTTAAGCACTAATCTATCATACTAGATTCATCTAAACATTCATTACTGCACTTAAGATTAAATTATATACACAAGACAATAAGAAAAATGCACAAAGAAACCATAACACATGATATAGATGGTTCAACCCAGTGTAGGGTTACATCCACCAACTCTTCTCTTGTTTATTATCTTCTCTGTATCTTCTACAAGCACAGAGCATAAAAAATCTACTCCGCAGAGGACAAGAGATCTGTGCACACCTTGTCAAATCCTCCTTCCCCAAGCTAGGTTTAAACACAAAGCCTTCTTACTGTCTATACACAAGCTTCTTACAATCACTTGCACTTAGCCCTGGAAGTTCTTAACACATAGTATGCACAAAGCATCCATAACTATTATCACTTAGTACCTTAGCCCCTTCCTACATCACCTAGATATCTATTTATGCATTACAAAATGGGCCCAAACATGGGTAAACCCATGGACCGACATCCCATACCCATTACATAAACCCTAATCCAAAAACTATCCTAAAAAGGGGTCGAGATCCCGCGATCTCCGCTTCGACTTGCACTATGCCTTCGATGAGTCTGTCGAAGTCCCAAAAGAGGTCAAACATGACCAAGGATGTCCAAATCTTGGTCAAGGGACAACAAAGTATTACTACATTAATGTATAATGAAATAGATTAATGTAACGTCAGTTCAGATTGCCTAAAAACATCATTTAGAGACTAAAAATCACCCCACAAGTTCATGACCTTCAAAATCCCAAAAAAATCACACAAAATTGACTGCTTTCTTGTTATAAAAGCCCCTTTAATATGGACTGCCAATTTCAAAATTAGGTGAAATATGGGTCGTTGATCTGAATCAACAATCGACTAATTCCCTTGGATGCACACAACACCTTTTCAAAAATGTCGATCCATTCGTCAACCATCGTCCCTTTCCTTTGAAAATTGAATGCAATACATCACTAAATTGACCAACTCGACCATCAACCATTGAACATCAACAATTTTTGTTGACATACAAAACTCCTTACCAATTCGGTTGACCGAACCATTGGCCATCGACCATTCCTTTGCTGACATGGAAACTATGGTGGCATGAAATGACACATGAATGATGATGTGGCATGACATGTATACTCTAACATGCCACTCTAGCTTATGTGGAATGACATGTGGATGATGATGTGGCATAACACATCATCACCCTCTTTCCTTCATAATCCACTAACAACTTCTCTTGGACAATCCAAACACCTCACCGAATTGGCCAACCCGACCATTAGTCATCGACGATTTCCATTGGCGAACTAGACACTTTTCCAAACATGTCGATCTAACCATTGACCATTGGAAGTTTTCGTTGGTGATTGAAAACAATTGCTAATTATGTTGACCCTAGACCATCAATTGTCCACAATCAATGCCTACTCTTTCTCGATCGAAATGCTTCGTCAATTTGACCGACTTGACCAATGACCGTTGGCAAATTCTCTTGGCCAAATCTAACACTTAGAAAATTTTTGACCAAATCCCAGATGAATATGAGTCTTCGATCTCTCGTTCAAAATTATCTCAATTGTTTATCTATCAAACTTCTCCCAACTCTACCGATGAGTCTCGACCATCGATTTTCCCTATTTTCTAAGCTTCAAACGCAAATCTTGACCATTGATGGGCTCCAACTTCCCGACGGCTGAAAATGAACACAGACCGTTGATTTGTCTCACTTTCCCAACTTTTGAAAATCAATAGCGGTCATTGATATTCTATACCTTCACAAAATCTCAAAAAATTATTAGTTTTTGAATTTATTAAAATGAATCTAGGTTGTTGATCTTGAGATCAAACACGATCTTGGTTGTCTATTCATCAACTATGCCCAAATTTTGCAGCGGCCATTAAAACATGAAAATCGACCTTTCAAGTCAAATTTATCTCTGCAACTCTACCTATTGACTCCATTAAACCTCTTAGACAGTTCCAAGTCCTCCAAACTCAATTTTTTCTCATGAATTTGGGAATTTCTCTCTAATGTTTTATTATTTTCCTCCAAATTTGCACAGACCAAAATCTGTGATAGCGAATTTTCCCAATTCACACATTTATTGGCCAACACAATCCTCATGTTTGAACCATATGCTCTTATACCATAATTGAGCATTCCCCAGTCCCACTGAGGTCCATTACATATGAAATACTCGTAAAACATGTAATTTTTTGCTAACTAATTTCCTGTAGCTTATCAACTACAAATTAAACATAGATTTAACTATTATCTGATACCATTTTGTAAATGCATCTACAAAATTAAAAAAAAGCATGAATGCATCTAATACCTCACATAGTAACATATAAATTCCTATTAAAGATAGATTTCATGCGGAACAATTTAACTCATAAATACTACATATGAACATATAAAACACTTACCTTTTAATTCACTTGTGTAACCATCTTCTTGGGATGGATGTCTACCCAAATGTATACTTTTTTTTCTAAATATCAACAAAAAATAACCCCCAAGCTTGGGATAGCAATCCACAAAATAGGGTGGTCTCTCATTATCCACTTACAACTCAAAAATCTCACAACCCACTGGTATTCACCTACAACTATCACGATTTTCCACCAACTCTCTTACTCTCAACCTTCCCAACCCAAGGAATGTATCCCTTCATTGATATTAGTCCCTTGGGTGTCTCATTAATTTATCAGAGTCTCTCTGGCATAAGTAACCATGAATCTCTCTCCTGAGAACTCGAGGGAACTCACTGCTAGGAAAACTAGCACCAAACAACAAAAAACACTTATTGTTACAATGAAACTCACACAGGTGTTCACTCTTGAGGCCTAAAAACCTAGCTCCTTAGTATTTAGCTCCAAATGCTTCAAAAAGTCTCCACCATGCTCCAAAATTCTCCCTCCATGGTTTTTCTAGGTCTAATCTCTCTTCTTTTCTCTCACCTTGTTGTTCATGCCAAAAACTAAATGTCTAAAATTGTTGTAATAACCCATGTAGATTTCCTCCCTTTGGCTTGATCGGTTGACTCACACACTTACCTAAGATGATTGTACTCAACCCCCATGCTCCTAATAACTGTGTGATGTGACTTCTCACATCCACCCTCTTACTTCCATTCAATGATTGGCTTTGGAAGCACTCAATCAAAAGGTAGAGTTTAATATATAATGATAATAAAATTCAAGAATGTGGGTGAAATTAATAGACATGGGTATTTCTCCCTTGGACCCCTCTCTTATATATTCTCCAACACCTTTCCATCTCTTCTGGGTTAATTCATCCCCCATATTTTACCATATCCCCAGCAACTGACATCACATTTTATTATTAAATTCAGAAATTTGTTTTTCATATTACATTGCTTGGTCGTAGCCACACATTATATATACATTAAGCATTAATTAAATTTGGGATTATAGCAGGGATGTTACATTGCCTACCATGATGATTATACTTCATATTCAACCATTTGTGATTGATTCCCTTTTGTTGTTCCTTTTCTGTTGGTGTTGCTGCTAATTGTATATCATCCTTTGTTGTCAATCACAATTGCAAAGACACTAATGTGTACTACTGAAGCCTCCATGTCTTGATGTATAAAATCCATGTTTCTATAATTCCCTTCTTCACATGCCAGGTATTCAGTCTCTTGTGTATGATATTTTTCCAGTGTTGATACTTGGGGGCCATTCATCAAAACATAGATGAGTTTCCAAAGTAAAACCTCAAAATATACTTTAATAAAAATATGAACTTAAACCTATAGAACTGAAAAGGTAGTTGAGTGAGAGATTTAGATATGCTTCCCTGAGTTCATTTCCTGGTCCCTCTTCTCTTGATTTAAATACTATGTTTTTTCGGGCTCTTGGGCTATTGATAATATGCTAGTGTTAAATCTTGAAAATTATGAAAATTGATGAGAAAATCTTGAATCCTTTAACTTATAAGTTGTATATCTTGGTGAGACATTTTGAACAGTATACATAGCACTTGAAACAAAGCTTGGGGTCAAAATTTATGGAAAAAATACGATCCCTTACGCCATGGAAAAATAGGCATGAAGAGCCTCGACACATGGTGTGTCAGCTAAGAAAGTGGATTCACCGCCAATGATCCGTAGGATCTTTTAATGACTGTGGTTGAGTTTTTAATTGCATGTGTTAGTTAACCCTTTTAAGAAGCTTAATGAAACAATGAGGAAAAGAGAGGAATTATGATAGCCATATACACATATGCAGATCTGAAATGAAGTAATAAACAACAAACCATAACAAGAGAATTGATAACGGAGTTCGGCACAACATTGCCTACGTCTCCGGGCCTTTGTCTCTGTGGGGGAGGCTTCTTTATTTCTGTTCAAAAGCTCAAAAGTACATCGCATCAGTTCCAATTGGCCACAAGACTGATCTGGTTATGTTCTTCCAGATCTCTAGAACCCAGCAAAGAAAACGACACGCAAAACAAATGTCCGGAGCTCCCAGAAATGGCCTGTAAGCGTCTGCTCCTCAATAGGTTCCCTACATAAAAATGGCTTTGGCTTGGCTTCCCTTCAGCATAAATCTTCTCTGACTATCGTCCATGGCCTCAAATAGGCATGGTTTTTATAGATCTGAAGTTGGTTATCCATCCCCAACTTCCTCCCAAAATTTGGCCTCCAAAAATTCCCAATATCTCCCAAAAATGGATAAAATCCATTAATACAGGCATAATATCAAATAAAAAAATACATAACTATATGAAAAAACCACTTTATGTTTAATAATAGGGGATAATCCCCCTTTGTCTGGCGTGCGCCCCCTTGGCAGGGTCACTTGGGGCCATGTGGCCGAGCGCTAGCCCCTCAGGCTATGCGCTGGCCCTTCCCACGCTCGTCAGCTCCTGGTCCTATGGCATCGACATAGGTCCACGACTATCAACTTAACCCCCGCGCCCTATTCAGATTAAGGTTTGGGTCACATGGAACTGCTCAAGAACCAAGGAATGGTCCCTATCTGCCAACTCCCGTGCAATCTGGTCACTTGGTTCTATGGTAGGGCATATGAATAGACCACGGGCTGGGGCTAATCCCCAGCCCTTTCCGCCCCCAACCATTAGATTGATTAAACTTAAATAAAAGTTTTGTCATATGACTATTAAGTCACACTAGTGGAGTGGGCAGTTAGCTAGGTCCTTCCAGTCCATATCTTGGAAGTAGGTCAGGGGTTCAACCCCGGTGGTGAACCCATAATTTTACACAACCCCAAAAGCCAACCACAGGGTGCCATGTGGCAGCCCATGACTAGGCCACATGGCACCTCTCCATTCATCGAGAATGATGCCCTTTGTCAAGAACTGATTCATCCACCTGCCTTCCATGTACCCTGCCACCTATCACCGTACCTGCCTAGTTAGCCTGCTGACATCATCCATGCCACGCCAGCCTGTGCCACGTGTCACCCTTACAGTGGTGACATGTGTCACCCTCTGACTGGTCCAATTGTACCTGTTGTATGCCCATCATTTGCCACATGTCATCACCAGAAGCTGCCACGTTAGATGTATGGCTGTACGGCCTGTATAGTCAGCCTGCCACGTGGCACTGTATGGACTGTATGGACTGTACGGATTGTACAGTCACCCATTTTTTTGCCTATTTGGGTTTTCAGACAAAATGCGATATCTTTCACATATGAAGCCCGTTTAACAAAGTAAATAAATGGCCAGAATCAGGAAGACGAGACAGAAACAATGGCGTTGGTTTCGTCGGATTCTGAGCACTTTCATTTTTTAGCCCTGTCAGTCTCCTGGATCTTATTCTGGATCAACCAACATGACATGTGTCGATAAGGAACAAATATCTCATGTCGGTGTTTTAATAATCAAAACAGATATTCTGTATTAGTGTATCGATGGCTAGAATGAATTAAGGGTGCATGGTCAGCATGTGATGTTAAACTAGTGCTAGGGTTTTATTTTTAAGTGTTTAGATGATTTTCTTAACAATTTTAATTAAACTTTTTTATAAGGGGAGGGTCATGTGGTTCTCATTGGATTTCCCCTTCACCTTAACCATTTATCGATTGAATCATGTTTGAAGGGGGTTGCATGTTTCCCCATATCCACTTCTGTGTTATTCCCTTTTCACATTATTTTATATTAAACCTTTAACTAAACCCCTTTATTATTAATTAAATTTTAGACTTTGTTTGATTTTTATCTATGCATTATGTATTAGCTGACCAAAGAAATGAGCTCCTGATGTGTCAGGGTGTAAAATTTATAGGAGGTCAATATGTGTCGGGGGTTGGATTAGGAATTGAGGCCGATATGTGTTGAGGTTGAAACCCCATTTTTAGTCCATGTTGTAGGCATAGAGGGACTATAGCGATCGATAAATCATTGACTACATATTAGTTTGTCCTTTGACCACAAATAATTGCATAATATGTATTGTTGGAGCTAGGGAACTAAAAACATAGTTTTTTATATAATAAAAGGTACCATATATGTATTGATCTAATTGGATAAGAGATTGGAGGTCTTATTGCCAGCTTTGTTATTCCCAATGTTTTATATAGTAACATATTCAAACTTTTTTATCGTATACAGTCTTTTTGAATCATATATTTTTCCTGTGTTTTTCTTTAAGGTGTATTAATGCTACATTAGTTCGAATTTTTGTCTTATCATTTTCTTCTACATGAATATATCGATAAGTTTTTATTTGTACTAATCATATTGAAATGTTTAGATATCCAAGCTTTGTAGTCATCGAAATTCCAAAGTTTATAACGTCCTTTCCGCATGTATTTGTATTGAAATGTATTGACACTTTTTTTGAGGTTCTTGAATAGGCCTGACAGCTTAAATGTTTACATGATGCAAGGTCCTCCAACAAGCCTGACAACTTAAATGTTTTCATACCACGAGGTCCTTAAACAACCTGAAAGCCTTAAATGTTTATCTAAATACGTTTCTCAAAGTACATTTTTCCTTGAAATTTTCCATATAGTGTTGTAGTGATTTTGCACAATATTGTTGTCCACCGCCAGTTGAATAGGCATTCCATTTTTCATTCTTCTTCTATCTTTGCAATGAAATTTCATCATTGTTGAAGCTACATACATTGTTTACTAGTTTGGTGAGTGCTTTTTTCGTTGTTTCGTCGATTGTTGCTTGTTGTTGTTTGGTTCATAATTTTACCTATGCTTCTGCCTTTCATTGTTTCAGAGTAAGTTTCCCTGCCATAGTTTCATTTTATGTTCCTTGTTTGTTGTTCAGTGTTTGTAGTTTGGAAGTAAGAATGTTTGCTTATTTCTACTGGCATTGTCTTTGCATGTTTCTGGTTCCTTCTGTGCTTCGGCTATAGTTTTGTAATCGTTTGAGATACATATGTTGTTTACTAGTTTGGTGGTGTTTCTTGTTCACTGGTTCATTGGTTCATGGATTGCTGGTTCTATTTGTTTGGATCAGATTTACACTTTCGGGCCATGGGGCTATAGTTGGGAATGTTTTTTCTTTCTCGCTAGTTCGGTGCTTGATGTTTTATTTTGTTTGATTCGTCTTTGTAGGGTTGGGGTCCTGCGGTGGTGGTTGGAGATGGCTTTTGTTTTTTGGATTATTAATTTTTTTTGGCTGCTTTACAGTGTTCAGACCCTGCAGCCACAAGTCAACATGCAGTTGTGTTATTTTCCCTGTTTGGCGAGGTTGATATTTGTTCTAGTGTGAGATTTTGTTGGTGCTTTAGTGCTGGCATGAAATAAAATATTTGCATGAAAATACTTGGATAAGTACATGTGCAATTGCAATATCCACCTTTTTTTTGTTAAAATAAAGCATACACAAGGTGTGTTTATAAACCATGTTTGGTGAAATGTGCCCATATGAAAATACATTCTCTTTTTCCTTTACGCAGACTGGTGTGCCCACAATACAATCTGTCTTTTGCTTGAGATATGATATGTACAACAAAGATTCTACAAAATTATATTTCCATGTCTGGAAGCATATCTGGTTTGTTTGCCACGGAAAACCAAAATCTTGTATCGTGGGCACAACAGTCTATGTAGAGGATAAATAACATGTATTTCCATCGGTGGATGCATATCTGGATACTTTTCCATGGAAAACCATAAATCATTTAGCTACGACCATGCAATTTCGTAATATTTTTGTGGCTTGTAATATATTTTGGGCAGGGAAAAAAAAATTACACATTCACAGCTATGGATGGAGAAGCACAAAGGTTCATGTTTCTTCTTATCTTTTAGATTGTTCGTTGATTCTTTTATAATGTATTTACATATTACTTGTTGTCCTATGCATACCAGCTTCCATTCATGTTCATTGTATTTTGTGCGTTCCCACATTCAAACAAACAAAATAGCTGGAGGAAACGACAAAGTCTTGATTGCATCGCTTGAAGAGGATATAGAAAGATACATGCTTGTATTGTTATTTCATATTGCGTTGTTTTGTATTTCATTTATTATCTGTATATGTGTTCACCTAGTTTATTGTATCTTCATTACATGCATTCCTGCATACTAACCTACTTCATGTCTGTTGTGTTTTCACTGCATTGCTACATTTGAACAAATATAATGGCTGGAGAGGATGATGAATTGTTTGGTGGGAATGTAGCCAAGGAATTATAGAAGTGGATACATGTTCTCTTACTTCATATTCCAGTGTTCATTTTTTCATTCACTGTCTGTATATTTGTTGTGCTTGTTCTATTGCTTTGCACCTTTATTTATATTTTTATTTTTTTTCCCTTCTTTTCTTCCTTCAAATATAATATATTCTGTGTATTCTTCTTGTTGTTACATTGGAATAATTAGACCTATTCCTCTTTATTTTACATGTTTGTGTTCATGCTAACTTGCCTTCATTTCCATTGCATATTCGACATTGGTACCTTGGAAGAAATAGGTTGGTTGGACAGGAAGATGAATTGTTTTGTGCAACAATAGAGGGTTCTATGGTACAATATTCTAAAAGGTATACCAATTGTGCTGGTAAATTAAATATACAAATGGGGTGGGGGAATATAATATTATAATTTAAAACAATGGCTTGGCAGCAATGGCCCTTTCTACCATCCATAATTCTACTTTTTCCATTTTCTATTATCCCTTTTGTTTTCTAATTGGTATTCTTAGTGGTCATTCTGAAAATGCCTTGGTGCGTCGATTGGCAGATTAACAGTTTCAAATATATGGTTTCTCTTCTACCTTATTCCATACTTACCCACTTTTTCAATTGCGGGTACCAGTCTAGCGGGTTCAAGATTTCTCCTCTAGATTCCATGGGTCCGTGATATACATATTGGTTGTGGTGCCCCACCCTCATTCCATGTTTACTGTTACACATTTTTCCAGTTAAAAAAATCAGATGCATACAATTTTACGCTTATTTATTCCTTCTGATGGACAGTATACAATGCATATGCTTGTTTAGTCCTGATGTTCATCTGCACATGCTTGCATCAGAAAAATTTGGACTAGTGACATGGCCATGAGTAGTCAGTCATCCCAGACATCAGCAGACCGACAAGGCCAAAGGTAAAGACGCATATGCTCTACTCTTAGTATGTTTATCAGAGAAATGTCCTCGGCTTTTTATTCATCTATGGCATGGTGAATATGTTGATGTCATATGCAATTCATGGTTTTCAATTCACAAGAAGTAACAACAAGTACAAGTGAGATGTCGAACATAGCGCATGTTCTGTGGACTAAGAGGTCTGGTTGCAAAACTATGGCTCCATAGTTGATTGAACCTATGCATGTACTTGTATATTTATGCTAGTGAAAGAAGAATACAAAAAAAATTGCACACAACCATTCACTTTAGTTTTCTTGTTCAAAAATTGTCACCAGGTCTAAAGTTGTAACACCCAAAGTACTATCAATAGAGGGCTTGAACACAGGTTGCAATAAAATCTAATCTTCAACAAAGCATTTGCTGACAATTAGTAGAAAATGATGGTTTTTCAACAATGGGGCTTCTTTGAAACCAATTCGTGCTTATGAAAAATGCCCTCTGCCTTTCTATTTCCCCACTCTATTATCCCCTATAGTTTCTCTTCCTGGTTTCTTAATCATTTTTTTTCTGAAAATTCCTTGTTGGGTGGCTTGGCAGATTCACGCATTTCCATCGAATGCTTACCCTTTCTCTAAATTGGCCCTCTATTGTTTTGTGTCCTACAAGTAGCACCCTGATTTTTGCGATATACAAATTGATAGGCGGACTTGCACGTTGGATGGCTCAACATTGCATTTCTATATTTGCGTGACCTTCAAACAAAATTCGGAGCTCTGTGATATACATATTGACACACAGGCTCCAGGCCTGGTGGGCTCAAGATTTTCATTGTTTACGGATGGAAAAGTGCTAAAACAAGCCATACCACATTTGCGTCACATAAGTTATATTAAAGGGAAAATCATTTCCTCTATAGTTTCATGTCCTACAAACAACACCCAGAGTTCTGTACTATACAAATTCACAACCAAACTTGCGGGTTGGCTTGCCAAAAAACTGACATGGAGTTCTGCGCTATACAAATTGACAAACGAAGCATACAACCAAGAACCAAGTAAACTATTCCCAGTCACTATTTTATGTGCCTGCCACCTTTGCACTTCTTTTGAAGTATATATCTTGGCAGGAAAATGGGATATCTATTACATATGTGAATATATTGGCCCTTATTTTTAGTCTTCTATACTTACCCAAATATTTGTTTCTCTTTTCCCTAAACTTTATCTTTCTTGTCACTTATTCATTTTTTCGAAAATGCCTGGCTATGCACGTGGGAGGACTTGCGGGTCCTCACATCTTCTGTGGAACTATTTTCACCCCATTTTGAAGCCCCTTTGTTCGTTTTCCATGCTTCTCCATCTCTTTGAATTTCTTTCGCGGATCGTTGTTTTGGCTGGTTCAAGAAATATTCAGTGCCTAATCATTGTTTCATGTGCCTGCACCCTTTTGAAATTAGCAATTAGCAATTATATGTAAGATCTTATTTCTAGGCATGCAATTAGGAAGCGTTAATTTCAAACATCATGGAATTTCATTTGCACGTCATCGGGTTTGTCTTCTCATGAAAATTTCAATCCTCGCTTCCGAGAATGAGTTCGTCCGACCGTTTCCCTATTCCATACTTAGCTTTTTTCCAGAAATCAACAAATATACAAAATGGTCACTGAACTGCCCCATCATGCTCTCTTTTGTTTTATATGTTCTGCAGTCGAAAATTTTGATACATAAAATTTGACCGTGGAACACTTGCCTCTCCTGAGTATCCTCGTAACCCTTTTTTGAATCTTATCTGACAACTTTTCAGACCTTTCCATTCTTTCCTTTCTCTCTGTTGTGTCCTTGACCTTCACACTTGTCTATAATAAAAGAAAAAAAATTGTGTGTATATATATATATATATATATATATATGTGTGTGTGTGTGTGTGTGTGTGTGTGTGTGTATGTACATATCTTGTTTCTAAATATGTAATTACTAACATTTATTTCTAACAGCTCATCATACATGAACTGTATAGATTGTCATTGATGGGCAAAAGGCTCGAGGAGATATCCTATTAATGTGCATTAAACCAAGATCTGTGGGGGGTTATATTATCCCTTTCGAGTGTTGATTTCAAAATCATGAAATGTCATTCGCACGTCACTACCTTGGCACGTTTACAAAACCTCCAATCCTTAATTTCTCTTCGTCATACCCACCACCTTCGCATTTCTAAATATGCAATAATTAAGGTTTATTGCTAACAGTTCATTATGCACCACCCATACACATTGTCATTAATCAGCGAAAGGCTTGAAGAGCTTTTCCATTCATAAGAATTTAACCAATTTTTAGCGCAGATTTAAATTATCATCTCTAAGTGCTCATTTCAACTATCATCTAGAGAAAACCAACGTTCTCATAAACCTATGGCATCATCTCGACAATAGTTCTATGGAGATATAGTGAACGCCTTCAGGTGCGAGGACCAGAACTTCCAGTGGTCTAGGGAATATTCTTATTACTCAACCTCTGCCGCAGAGAACCAAGTAATTTGGACCTCTGGGATTGCTCATCCAGGTTGTGTCCCTAAGGTTTT
Organism: Picea sitchensis; assembly: GCA_010110895.2. Taxonomy (NCBI): domain Eukaryota; kingdom Viridiplantae; phylum Streptophyta; class Pinopsida; order Pinales; family Pinaceae; genus Picea; species Picea sitchensis. The sequence goes on along the minus strand of SNQJ01S0043396.1, from coordinate 19,233 downwards.
TTACTGTAAGGACCTGGTCTCTTGGTGCACTGAGAAATTTATTTTAGATAAAATAATTATTCCACTACAAGACCGCTCTTTTATTTCTTTGTCACCTCGGGTCTTCTGCCAGATGTTAAGATTGTCGGAGCCAACATTGATTTTCAAAGGAGAAGATTGCAAATAGTTCCTAGAAAAGCATAATAACGGGTTGGACCTATTGCCCCATTTATTAGAAGACCCCATTCTAGTTTCTGAATATATCACAACCTTGTAGGTTAGTTCATTTAGAAATCCATTCCATTAAATTGCCTAGTTGTTTACAAGAATAACGGGACAGGAGTCCACAACAACTGTTTCCCAGATGGCTCTTTATATTTTGTATTTCACAGTGAACGAACAAGCCATTTTTTATTGGGGCAAGTTAATTTCCCATGAAATATGTTCCCAATTGTCAAGCCTCAAAAGGGAAAATAAATTTTATATCTCGTCCTACTTAGTTTTTGCAATAGCGCATTGCTGTTAATTTCCACAACTATCTCTATCCAAGAATCTCAACTACGAATTTGACCCAGTAACATTTTGGTACTAGGCCTTGTGGAAGCACAAGGATTCTCGCTGTTTTTATGAGGTTTTTAATGGCTTTGTGTCTGTTTTCAAAGTTTTGTTGTTAGGAGAGGATTATCCCAGACGCCCGCATATATGAATAGGCAACAAGTTTTTTGGACGGGAAGGGGACACTTGAAAATTTGGATAATTACACTGTCATAAGAATTTTTGGCTCCATGAAAAAACATGCTCTCCTTCCATGTCACATTACGAACATAATGTTTGTTGTTGAAGTAGCATGACAATACAACTATTGGTTGCATCTATTGCAAAAGAAGAAAAAAAAACAATTCATTCCTCTTCCTTGGAAAGTAACAAATTTCGTATTGAAAAAAGTCAACAAAATTAATGAATTCGCGGCACATTCTAGCATCTTCAACCTAAGATATGCTGAAATCATAAGAGGATTCGACCCCGATAATATTTTTCAACAACATTTACAAACACTTGGTCTCGACAATTGTTTTTTCGAAAAACACCTGCCCAAAAACAAAGACATTGGAGCCAATGCTCCTGCTTCTGATGTCGACGACCTAGACACAGTGAAAAGTTGCACAAAATTGTACATGCAATAGGGGAAAGGCCCTGGTGAAAAGAGTGTTCAATTAGAAAATAGCACTCAAAAAAGTACGACATCCTGGAGCATCGCTCCAACAACCCACCACAACAACAAAGAAAATCAGAGTTCTTCAAACAAAGGAGGAGATAATGACCCTCCTCAATCTAAAATTGATAGTTCTCACAAGCTTCCAGTACAAAAGAAGAGAAAAGAAAATGTGGGATAGGTGGAAGAGCTAGGAATTCTGAGTGAGAACATGGAACTTGACACTGATATGGATAGTATGCTTCGCTAACTTGATCATCCCAAAGATGCCATCCAGCATAGTCGTCCGATGGACATATCCGATACCGAAAATTTTGACAAAGATGAATCCTTCATGTTCTAGAGCATTGTTTTTTACAGCCAGTCCAAAAATGATAATTGAGAAAAAAGATGTAAAAAATAAGAAAGGAAAATCTCGTTCAGAGGTTGACCTTTCCAACGTGTGGCCATGCCAAATCTGTCAACTTCACAATGTGAATGAAGATGCACTTCGTGATTCCATTGGAGGCATCAAGGCCGAGAATGCCAGACAGAAGGATTGGGTCAAGGAATTGGAAGAGGCTTTGATTCCTATGCCATTGCTTGTCAATCCTTTGGAAATAGCCATGCATACCACCCCTGCAACCAACTTAAAAGAATCATCCAGCCTCCTTTCATCCTGTAGAGGATATGTGGACAATAATATCAAGAAAATAATGGAACTAGTTACCGAGGAGTGGAAAACATCACAAACCATCACTTCCGTTGGAACCATGGCACATAGTTTTCTCAAAAATTTGCAGGCAAAGTTAAAAGATGAAGAAAATTTATATTTAAAGATGGTCCTTCCTTTTGGCACCATTGTCAACAATATGACAAAAAAAAAAAAGAGACAACAAGATCTTCCATCCAAAAACCAGACCGGTCAATTAAATGCATGCTGGAAAGAAAAAGTGAAGAACCTGCATCTCATTGTTCAGTCATGTGAACAAGACATATCAAAGAAAGATAAATTATTCACAAGGCTGTCAAGAATAAAATTATTCAGAAATACCAATGACTTCCAAGAGCCAGACTTAATCGCAAACTCCTTACCCTTAACTAGGAAAGAGTTCGATAAACAAGTTGATATGTTTAAGATGTTGTCTCTGCAAAAATTTTACAGCAGCCTTGAATATGATCAACCTCACGTCGATGACTGGCTAGTCGAATATTTAGTACAGAATGCTAAAATTCATTAGGCTCTGTGTAATCTTTATATTGACTTTCGGGAATTAGAAAATGATCTTTTCAACATAAAAATATGGAATGAGATCAATGTCGCCCCAATGAGAAGCTACATTCAAGAATGGCTCGAAAGGGAATTGAAGCAGGCCATTGATGAAAGACAACAGGCGGTTCCCAGGATTCCAGCAACCGTCGACGACATCAGTGAAATGGTAGCCACAAGAAAATATCCAAAGGGCTTATATGAACCATCACTGTAAGTGTACTGATCGCATCCTGCTTTGTTTATGAACCCAATTATTCCACTTTTTTAAATGGAAATGTCTAGGCAAACATTTATACCTTTCAATTTATTTATTTTGCAGGTATTGCACTCTATCTTCTTTCTACAATCCCGTTTCTTGTACATTTTTCTCTAATGGTCTGCGAGAGCCCCAATCCCAGTCTACATGACAAACGCATTGAAATTCCCATTAATATCTAACAAACTTAAATTTTTTTATATATTTCAAAATTTTCAGTAGTATGTAACAAACTTTTATTTTTTGACATATTTCAAATAAAATTGCTTTCTTATCTCGTTTTAAATTTATGTCTTCATACATTTTTATATTTCACCAGTCTATATGACAAACAAATTTATATTTTGTTATATACTTTCAAAACATAAATGGTGCTCTACATGCCAAGCATCATTTGTTGCATGAATAAATTTCCAAATTTTTCCTTCCACTATGAACAAATTGTATTTTGTTATATACTTTCAAAAAATAAATGGTTCTCTACATGACAAGCATCATTTACTGCATGGATACTACTTGTGCTTCATGCTCCTTTCCACATATTCAATGCAGTTTCCTATCTCTCCGCAAGGTTGATGTTCCGTGATATACATGTTCAACACAACATTTATGTCATATACATTTTGCACCAAACACTTCCGTCATTTACAATTCGACCCCATTTTCCACAATTTACCTTTCTCCATGGGGTCGTGCCTCGGTGCTAATAAAATTGTATGCCCCATGTTACTTGATATACATGCTTCACACAACATTTCAGTGATATACCTTTTGCACCGAACACTTTTGTCATTTACAATTTGTTCCACAATTTACTTTGTAACCTCGTTGGCAGAGACTATGTTGCCACGTAGCCTTGTTTTTTATTGATGTCGAGGAGGGGAAACTCTATTTATTTTTTGATGCAGCAAAGGTGAAATGCCATTTGATGATCGATGTGTTTTATATATTGATATATTATATAATTATGTTGAAGGAATATCTTAGGGATATATTTTCACAAAAAAATATTAATTGGTTGGCAAGTTTTTGGAAACCATCTTTGTCCACTTGTTAAAATCCTTCAAAAACAAAGAACACGTAGACCAAGCATCGCACAAAAAAATAGGTGAGCAGGTGGATTCATTCAAATATATGTCAAATCAAATGTACCTTATGTTATCCACAATTCTTCCTTTGTATCTTATTTTCTATCAGCATACGATCTTATCTACTATCTTCTTCTCCTGCACTGTCACAATAGTTGCGATTGGGACACAAAKCCATGCTCCAGACAAATATTATCAACATCTACACTGTGTTGGAACATATATATTTTTCTATACTTTAGACTTAGATAATTTTCATTCTTGTTTAAATAACAACAAACGCACTTGAATATCACCGTTGATGAAGTCTTYTGTTGAATCCAACGATATGAAATCCTTAAAAGTTATGGAGCTGCCCACTCGTTGAAAGGTCAAATCACTAAAGGATACCTTCAAAATGTCAGGTTTCGGGGTTTTGTGATACTAACAGTCCAACATGTAAGAACTCCAAAGTCCYGATATACAAAATCGTGAAACTATCTTAAGTTAAACCGGGTTAATTAAAMAATTAAAAATGATTAACGATATTTAAACCTTATCGCAATTTCRCATTTCAGGGATCCTACCTCRAATGACAACGAAAKTCCTAATACCCGAAATCATGAAACCCYTGAAGTTAATCACGATTATTTAAAAGTTTAAAAGTGATTAATATTAATTAATCAATCGTGATTTCGTGATTCAGAGAACATAGCTCGAACTAGTATAGGATAACCCGAGGTTCGAAACCCCGAAATGGATTAAATTTAAGCATGATTAATTAACAAATAAACTTGATTCATTAACACATTGAACAATCTTATATTATGATTAAGTTTTGTTGATTTTCATTTTAGGTAAATTCAAATTCGATCTATGATTTTCCTGATCACGAAACATCGACCATTAATGGCATTAATAGATGATACAGGGAAATGATTTCAAATAAGATCCTGATTTATCACCCAAATATTTTTACTAAAGGAATTAAATGCATTGTCAGTGAAGGTATACGGAAATTGATGCACTTAAGGAAAATAAGATTTTCTCATTTTTGAATTACATTTGCGTTTTCACAGAGCTGGCTTAGCGAAATAATTAGTCTTCTGCATTTTCTGTGACAGATAACAAAACTCTGAGATATGATACCATGCCTCCATGAAAATAAATTAATGTGACCGGTGAAATTTTAAGACAGAGTACAAATGTTCTCTCTGACACTTCACCTAGAATCATAGACACCTTCAAATCCTGGATGCAAGTATTCAAGATCTTACAATATGAATTGGTAAATTGCCTGGATGATTCAAGTGACAATGAGAAGGAGGACCTATCTACCAAATACAAAATTGTGGCTTAGTGAGAGCTACATAAGATAGTGACAAGGCTGAAGCTATTTCCATACAATGATATGATCATTTTGGCATTGGACCACATAGATATCCCAACCAGGATTATTTGCAATTCACAAAAGGTCGCAGTTGGGTATTTCAGGCCAGAACATCTACAAGTGATGTACAAATTGTCTCTGGTATCCAATTTTGTTTACAATGAAAATTTCCTAGTAGACTTCAACAAGAAGGAATGCGACCAATACAGGAAAAAACTTTCTGATTTAATTAAAGTCTGGTATTCTTGCCCCAAGAAGTTCAGAGCTGATTCCCATGGTATATACCCAGTTGTCCCACTAAAACCTCACATAATGTATATAGAAATGATGATGTGTAGGTTGTACGGGAAGGAAAACAAATCCCATTTCTTTTTGTCGTGGGCACCTATTATGCACTTAGTAGCAGAGGGATACTCTTTTGATTGGGCCAAAATATTGTTAGGTAATTTGGTTCAAGAGATTGCAAGATGTCAGTCATGAAGAGACAAGGGGAAACCGATGCAATTTTTCATATCATCTTATATTATGGACGTCGTTTGTTTCATAACACCTTTTTCACTAATGGATTGGAGCTGGACTCCAAATAGTTCCGAACACATACATATTTATCATTCGAAGAGTTGGGAAGAAAAGCAAAAATACTTCTTTTATGAGATCTGTAACTGGGTAGTGGTGTCGATGCACACTGCCATATATGGCTACCCACCTCCAAGAATCTATGAAACAATTGTGACTAACCTAGGTAGAATAGTAGAGTAGTACGTTGAGGAACACTTCTCCTATATTAGGGTTTTTTGTTGTTCTGTTCCTCCATATGCTCTGCCACAATTTTTACCAGACCGACTAGTGTGCTAAGAGGTCACACAATAAACTATGCTTAGTGGGATTAGTAAGGAGCTCAAATAAGTACAAAAAAAGGTATGGCCCTCTTTTACCCTGTAGATTGGTACATTTTCTCTACTGGATTTTGGTCACTCAAAAGTGGAGGTCACGGTTTTGGAAGAAATAAAGCTGGTCAACATTGAATTCAAGAAGCATGACCCACAGAAGGTCATGGGTAATCACATGACCAGCTGCAATTTGAAAAGGTATGAACATGAAGATTCTCATCAAGACACAATTCCTCAAGGAGCAAGATCCTATCCAAAGGTGTTAACTCAGGTTCGAGCTCTGTCACCCGATAAAATGATTGAGTTTTATGACTTCTAGAGGCATCGAAGAAGTAGCCTCCCTAAAGTGTTACAAGGAGGAACCTCGATGTCTCCAGTTGCACAGCAAATGGAGACCCAAAGCTCAGAAGCAGTAAGCTCCAGTAGACAAGAATCCCGAGAAATTTTAGAGAAGACTGAGGTGTCAACTCACAAAGAAGATATCCCATCGACAAATGTATCAAGTGACCAAGACAAAGATCAACCAGAGACATTGATAAAGGAGGGATAAGAAGGATCATTGTTTACACCAGATAAATCAACTACAAATGTGAGCGAGAAACAATCATCCAATGAAATCGACATCCCAATCCAGTTCATCACACCGTTACAATTCACCAGAGGGAATCAAAATGAAGAGGTAGTATTCATAGAGGACCTCACACCCATTTTGGTTGAAGAGTTTCCTCCTTCCAATTTCTTTTTTAGGAAGAAAAGGAAGGTTGTGGTGAAGAGAGAAATACACCAAAAGGAAGTTTCAACTGTCAAAAGACACGGGATGATAATTGATGGAGAATCCTTTGAGGAGGTAGACTTTGCTAAAGAAGTAGCAAGTTCACTGGGGGATTTTGCAACAGCCAACCAATTTTCAGTCGGAAATTTAAAAGAATGACTAAAGAAGAAAGATATGCAAATAAGCCAATTGCAGGATCAAATGAAGACTATAGAAAAGAATGTACAGAGTGAGCTCAACAAGGGCTTCAAGAATATTAGAGCTAGTGAAAGATAGGAAATCCAATAGCTCAAATCCAACCTTGAGGAGATGCACAAGAATATACAGGCAAGCCAAGGACAGGCCACTCAGCAGGATGAGATGATAAAACGATTACAAGCCAAAGTCAGTTCCACTGAGAAAATGGTTGTAGAGATAACAGTTTTCTAAGATCAAGCATTGGAAGTGCGAAAGGAACTGGAAGTAGCACAACAAAGCCTTCTCACTAAGGTTGAAACTGTCCAAGATCATTTTCGGGTGATAGATCAAGAATTAAATAGCATTTGTTTAAGAGAGAGATAATCTATTGCTTCCCAGACTACCTTCCAAGAAGCAGTTGTGTCATTATCAAAAGAAGGAGTAGCTATGGCTTCCAGGTTGTCCGTTTTGAAACAAACCAGGGGTGATATAATACTAAAGACATGGGAATCTAGCATAGCTTAAAGTAGGAAAATGGTTAAGGAAGTGAAGGAGTCTTGTGAATAAGATTTCCACTCACTCAACAAACAATCATTAGGCCTTGATAAAGAATATAGATCTGGATTATTGGGATAGATTGACATAACAAAACCTCAACTTGACATTAAGAAAAATATGGAAGAGTTTCACGCTGAAATATCACAAATAAAACAGGTTCATATTATTCAGATAAATAGATGGATGGTGAAGCCTAGTCTACAATTATAGTCTATAGTTTCAGAAGATAGACGAATGGAAGAAATATTTCATCAATTGGAAAAGAAATTATATATATATAGGCTAATAGATTAACAGAGCCCTCCAGGCTCATGGCACAATTTGTTTTTAGATGCATCAAATGTATTGAGCAAGGTAAAAGGTAGCACCTCTGGAAACAAATGAGATAACCTGTGTACGTTATCTGTTTTAGAGCTAGAGAACTAGAGAGAAAAACGTCTATGCCAGCATAAGGAGGAGACCAACAGAAATGCAAGAGAAATGTTTCATATTTCATATTCTGTAAATTTACTATTTTAGAGATAGAGGAATTCCAACCGCTTAGGGTTGAGAAATTTTTGTATAAATACATATTTCAAATAATGAAAACATGATGCTTCTTGTCATATTGTAACTGAGAAAATTCATCCTTTGTGAGTATTAATACAAGTGTAGACATGGATTCCAAATTTTGTGTTGTTTGAGTTATGTGCTCTCTTTGTGTTTCATATCTTTTGTTCTCTTTAAGTTACTCCTACACAAGTGAATGATTACAATTTAGTACAACAACTACTGTGATTACTTTTCATTTAGTATTTGATTAACAAGCAATTTTTCCTCTATATTTGTTATCAGCAAATACAAGACCTGCCTGGTATTTGGATCACTATATCTTATATACTTTCAAGAGTGCATTCTACACTTTCTTCTACTATAAACAAGGTAAGACTCTTATGTCATTGATGCCTTAGTTTGTTTAATAGTTTTGTAATTTTCGTCTCCTCTCTTAATTTGATAAATTGACTCAGACGATGAAATAAAGCCTTTGCTCTGTTCAAATATTAATTCCATTTGAGGATTTAACTCTTACACAACTAACGGAAGAAAAAACTCCTTTAAAACGAATCATTCCTTAATTCTTGATGCCTGAAATTATGCTTTGAGCCTTAATTTTAATCTCAGGAGCAACATCTTTTTGGCTCCATTGTCGAGGATGGAGAGTCGAAGTTATTTTTCCCTAGGAGAACAACATGGTAAGTTTCTTTCTTTGATAGTGAAAAATGAATAGAATATAGTATTAAGTCTAATTTTAATTTTCACTTGGCGACTGCATCACTAATAAACTGACATCCAGTGAAAGGAATATCAGAAAAAAATCCAGACGATAAGCAGACCACGCCCATATCTGACCCTGAAAAGTTTTTAAAAACAAGGGGATACCTTAAGCAGACCACTACTTGCACAAGTAAGGTTTATCAACCCAAACCCACACATTCTAATACTAAAGTTCCATCCAAACAGTTAACTCTGCAATAAGGTTCCACCAAAATCTATTTCAGAGAAACATCTGCTGATAGAGTTGAAGCCAAAATCATAAACCTCGAGTTGGTTTTACTTGAGATAAATACCAAAATCGGTTCAATTGCATCCTTTGATAATAAAGTTAAAAGACCCATCTTGATACCTTCTTTGATTGATATTCCATCAGTCCCCAAAATAAAATTTCCATCTTCCAGAAGTTTCGAAGAATATACCTTACACTTTGATTCGAATCCTATTGGATATCTTGTTTATATATCCTGCAAGTCCGAAGAACCTAGTCCTCATCTCCACTTTCCCCCGTTTTTCAATTTTCTATCTCTTAACGATCAGATCCCAGAACCCTTTTCCCTCCATCCTGATGTAGTCGGAAGATCATTACACATCTTTGAAAATCCTCTCTATAATCTCCAAGTTTCATCCCCTAGATTATCAATGGCTGTTATCGGAGGAGGTGGTGTCGGAGGTGGTGTTGAAGGTGGTAGAGGTGGAGGAGGGTTGGGTGTTGGAGGAGGAGGAGGATTCAGTCAAGAACCACCTCCACCTCCTAGAATGTTTTCTAAAGTAGCTGCTAGGTATGATTATTTAGTCCTCCCAGTTCCCCTCCATGATTTACATGAAAACTATATGAAAAATCTGCCAAAATTCACAGGAGAGGGAGACTTAACGGCCACTAAACACATAAATGTTTTCGATCAATTTTACGATATCCTTGGCCTTAAGCACGAGGATGTTCGTTCAAGACTCCTTGTTCAAAATTTTGGAGGACAGGTGAGAACCTGGTTCTGAGGGATACCAGTAGGTTCTATAAGAACATACGACGAGTTACAAAATGCCTTTATCAGACAATGGGGAGAGAGGAAAGATCACCTTTATTATTTAACCGATTTTAGAGCTTCAAGAAAGAAAAATTCAGAGAAAATGGTGAAATCAGACTTTGTGTAAATTTCAGAAATTTAAACAGATCATCTCTCAAGGATAATTATCCATTACCTAAAATGGATCACGTATTGGAAAAAGTGGTCAGAAAAAATAGAATGTGTATGATTGACGAATTCTCAGGATATAATCAAATTGCAGTCCACGAGGATGATAAGGAAAAAACTACGTTCACCACCCCATGGAGTACCTTCATGTATGACAAAATGCCATTCGGACTGATGAACGCAGGAGCCATGTTCCAACGAGCTATGGACATCATCTTTGTAGGAGAAAGAGATAATTTTGTAGTGATCTATCTTGATGTTATAAAAATATTTTCTAAATTTGATGTAGAGCACCTGGTGCACCTCAAACAAACGTTTGAGAAATGTCAAAAATTTGGTTTGTCTCTAAATCCAAAGAAATCTAATTTTTCTATGCAGGAAGGTAAACTCTTGGGCCACATAGTATCTTGGAATGGAATCAAAATCGACCCAAAAAGGGTTGAATCTATAGATACTATCAATATTCCTAGGAATAGAAAAGAGATTCAATCATTTTTAGGAAAAAATAATTTTTTAAGAAGATTTATCCCAAACTTCATTGAAATTATAAAATTGATTACATATATGCTCAAGAAGGACAATGAAGTTAAATGGACAACCGAAGCCAAAGCGTCATTCGCCAGTCTAGATTGTACAAAGGAATTCTTGATTTTCTCATTTGCCTCCAAACACACTATCGCGGTCGTGCTTTTACAAAAGAACGATGAAGGTTTTGAGCAACCAATAGCATTCTTTAGTAAAAGTCTCAGAGATGATGAACTAAGGTATGATATATTATAAAAACAATCATATGCAATGGTGAAAGCTCTCAAATATTTTAGAACTTATGTTCTTCATTCTAAGGTAATCACCTATGTAGCAACCAACGCTATCAAGGACATATTAGTTCAGCCAAATAGTGATGGAAAAAGAGGCAAATGGTTAGCCAAGATTCAATAATTTGACCTAGAAGTAAAACCGACCAAACTAGTCAAAGTTTATGGTTTGGCTAAATTACTAGCCGAATCAAATTTCCATGAAGTTGGGATAAATCATTTACAATCTTATGAAGAGATTCTATATATCGAAGAGTTCAATGACCAGATACCTATGACTAAAATCCATAAGAAAATATCTTCTTCAACTTGGTATAAAGATATAGTTTCCTACCTTCTCACTCTGTAATGCCTGAGTGGTATGACTCCTTCCAAATCTACAACATTGAAGTTGCACATAGTAAAATATTGTATTATGGACAGTCAACTATATTGGAAGGATCCTCTGGGTTTCTTACTAAGTTGTCTAGTAGAATCCAAAATGGAGAGGGTAATAAATGAATTCCATGAAGGAGTGTGTGGAGGGCATCATGCATGGAGAGAAATGACATATAAAATCCTGAGAGATGGATATTAACCAAAAATATTTACTGATGTGAACAATAAAGTCAAAGCTTGTAACCACTGTCAACTATTTTCAGGAAAGCAAAATATTCTCACACTAACTTTGGTCCCAGTCAAAACAGAAGCTTTGTTTTAGCAATGGGTTCTAGATTTCATCGATGAAATACATCCACATTCAAGTGCACAATATAAGTGGATTTTGACCACTACTGACTATTTGACCAAATGGGTAGAGGCTATTCTAATGTGAAGAGCAACATATACAGTGGTAATTAGTTTCTTGGAGGAAAATATTTTGTCGAGATTTGGTTGTCCTCGGAAGATAGTTACTAATAATTCCCAAGCTTTCAAGTCCATGGCTTTGGTAAGTTTATGTCAGAAGTACAACATTTTACTAGGGCATTCCACAACCTATTATCCTCAGGGCAATGGGTTAGCCAAATCCTCAAACAAGAGTCTAATTACCATAATTAAAAAAGTGTTGATTGAAAATAAGAAATCCTGGCATGTACATTTGAAATATGCTTTGTGGGCTAATCGGATAGGCACTAAGAGATCAATTGGAATGTCCCATTTTCAAATGGTATATGGTACTGATGTTGTTCTCCCCATCAATATTTCTCTTCCCATAATGAAACTCTGGTAGTATGCCAAGGAAGAGCCAAGTCATGTCACCAGGAGAACAAATCAATTGATTGAAGTCTAGCAAAATAGGGCTGAAGTAGATCAAAATCTCCAGAAATATGAAGATAACATGAAAGCCTCATTTGACCAAAAAGCTAAAGATAGGGAATTCCTTCCCAGTGACCTGGTTTTAAAGTGGGATGATAGAAAGGAAGAATCATGGAAATGCGACAAATTTGACCATATCTGGTGTGGACCCTTCAAGATCAAAGCTTTCAAAGGGAAGAATTCATTTTTATTGGAAAATCTGGATGGAAAAATCCTTAACACCCCTATCAACGGGCGTTACCTAAAGAATTTTATGAAATAAATGGTTTCCAAACTCACACTGTATATACCGGTTTGATTTATTTACTTTTATTCATGATTTTTTCATTTCTTTGGTAAGTTGCTACCTTCATTGTAAATACAGACACGTTTGTTGTTTTCAAAAATGAAAACAGGAAAATAAAAAAAATAGGTAACAATTACTATTTCTTTTGAGAAGTATCAGACAACTCTCATGTTTATTTTTATCACAGGATACTGGATGATAGATGAAATATCAGAAAAAACATTTCAAAATAGCGACATGCTCCCAAAAAAGGTGATAAATAAATAATCATCTTAGTTGAAAATATGAAGAAATCTTAAGGTATGAGCTTCTAAAACCTACTGAACCAAGTTGAAGTTTTTAGAGGAATCTAGCTAAATCAGAAAGGAGTCTCATTCATAGAAATGTTGTCACCTAATAAACGATAAGAGGAATATGAGAATTATATAATAATCTTAAAAAAATTCTCTGATGTTTAATAAATAAAATAAATTAAAAAATAAATTAAATAAAAATTAAATAAAAATGAAATACAAATAAAAGAGCTTAAGGAAATACGAGAATCACTGGAAAGCTTATGTGAGATTGATCCTATTTGCAATAGAATTTTTGAATATTCTTACTGTTCCAATATACCCATCTTAAATCTTTTGTTCCCTTTGGTTCTGATCTTCTCCCTTGGTCTCCACATAAAGAATATTTCTCCTTAACTCTGAAAACTCATAAACATGTCTCAAAGTAATGTTATGAGAATATTTATAAGCACGTCTCAATATAATTGGAAGAAAGTATGTCTAGGTGAATCCTGACTACTTTTTCCTTTCTAACAGATTCAAACTGATTGATTTCACTCAAGGAAATCCCCTGAAAAGTAAAAATCCCCCGTGAAAAAATTCCTTGTAGGCGAAGGTGTCTTGAAGGTCGGAAGGAAATTAGCCCAGAGTAGTCAAAGTGAGTTGATAGACCTATATTGCTAAATTATAATAAGATATCATCCCTGTTATATGAAATACAAGTTGATTTCCCCCACTTCATGCTTAAAAATATATATATAAGACAAATGGTGAAAGGAAATTCATTTAAATGATTTCCCCCATCTAGTATGAAAAAGAGATGATGAAAGGAAATTCATTAAAGGATTGCCCTCATATCAATCATTTAAATGCAAGGTTACAAAATGAAGTGGTGAAAGGAAATTCAATTTGAGAATTAGATAACTTCACCGGGATACTGAACAAGCTCACTGGCAGTGAAGCAATGTCTACGATATCTACAAGGCTGTTATGCATGTATTATAATGTAGTCTGGTAGTTAGTCTTCCTCTCAACAAGATTTACATTCTAATCCAACTAAGGACTCCCTAATTAAATCATTAAAATCACTTTGCCTTGACATGAATAAGATCGAACAGAGTCTAATAGATAGGTTAAGGTTGTTTTGATTATCTTAAGAAAATCTGAATACAGTTTCAAGAAAGAGAATTTTCAAATAGCCTAACTAAAAGGAATGATTCGATGTGTTTTGAAGGTTTTATAAGTTACGGTTGAAACCCTTTTCTCAGTGTGATCCTTTTCCAAAAAAGTTCCACAAAATGAAATAATGACACCATTTACCCAATAAAGGCACTTGGTCTACTATTCTTCGCGAATCGTAGGGATACATGATCCCTAGATGGAGCATGTGTTGGAACATACATATATATCTAAACTTTAGACTTAGATAAGTTTCATTCTTGTTTAAATAAGGACAAACGCGCACTTGAATATCATTGTTGATGAAGTCTTTTGTTGAATCCAATGATCTGAAATCCTTAAAAGTTATGGAGCCACCCACTTGTTAAGAGGTCAAATCACTGAAGTCTACCTTTGAACTCTTGGGTTTTGGGGTTTCACGATACTAATAGTCCAACATGTAAGGACACCAAAGTCTCAATATATGAAATCGCGAAACTATCTTAAGTTAAACCAGGTTAATTAAACTATTAAAAATGATGAACGATATTGAAACCTTATCACAATTTCAAGTTTGGGGGATCCTGCCTCGAACAACAACCAAAGTCTCGATACCTGAAATTGCGAAACCCTTGAATTTAATCTCGATTATTTAAAAGGTTAAAAGTGATTAATATTAATTAATCAATCACGATGTCGCGATTCAGAAAACATAGCTCGAACTAGTATAGGATAACCCGACGTCTGAAACCCTGAAATGGATTAAAGTTAAGCATGATTAATTAACAAAATAAAATTGATTCATTAACACATTGAACAATCTTATATCATGATTAAGTTTTGTTGATTTTCATTTCGAGTAAATTCAAATTTATCTATGCTTTTACAAATCCCGAAACATCGACCTTTAATGACATTAATAGTTGATCTAGGGAAATGATTTCAAATAAGATCCTTCTTTATCGACCAATTTATTTTCCTAAAGGAATTAAACGCATTGTCAGTGAATGTATATGCAAATTGATGAGCTTAAGGAAAAGAAGAATTTTTCATTTTTGAATTACATTCGCATTTTCACAGAACTGGCTTAACGAAATAATTAGTCTTCTGTATTTTCTGTGACAGATGACAGAACTCTGAGATCTGATACCATGCCTCCACGAAAATAAATTAAACTGACCAGTGAAATTTCAAGCCAAAATATAGATGTTCTTTCCAACACCTCACCTAGAATCATAGACACCGTCAAATCCTGGACGCAAGTATTCAACATCTTACAATAGGAATTGGTAAATTGCCTGGATGATTCAAGAGACAAAGAGAAGGAGGACCTATCTACCAAATACAAAATTGTGGCTCAGTCAGGGCTACATAAGATAGCAACAAGGCCTAAGCTCTTTCCCTACAATAATATGATCGGTTGGGCACTGGACCACATAGATATCCCAACCATGACTATTTTCAATTCACAAAAGGGTGCAGTTGGGTCTTTCAGGCCAGAACATCTACATGTGATGTACAAATTGTCTCTGGTATCCAATTTCGTTTACAATGCAAATTTCCTAGCAGACTTCAACAAGAAGGAATGCGACCAATACGGGAAAAACCTTCTCGATTTAATTAAAGACTGTTATTCTCACCCCGAGAACTTCATATCTGATTCCCATGGTATATACCCAGTTGCCGCACTAGAACCTCACATAATGTACATAGCAATGATGATGTGTAGGCTCTATGGGAATAAAAACACAACCCATTTCTTTTTTCTGTGGGTACCTATTATGCATTCAGTATCAGAGGGATACTCTTTTGATTAGGCCAAAATATTGTCATACAGTTTGGTTCAAGAGATTGCAAGATATAAGTTACTAAGAGCCAAGGGGAAACCGACCCAATTTTTCATGTCAGATTATATTATAGATGTTGTCTATTTCATAATGCCTTTTCCATTGATGGACTACAGCTGGACTCCAAATAGTGTCTAACCCATACATATTTATCATTTGAATATTTGGGAAGAAAAGGAAAAATACTTATTTTATGAGATCTACAACTGGGTAGTGGTCTCGCTGCACACCGCCATATATGGCTACCACCTCCCATAATGTTCTACAAAATTATGACTAACCTGGGAAGAATAACAAACTAGTACGTCGAGGAACACTTCTCTTATATTAAGGTTTTTAGTTGTTCAATTCCTCCATATGCTCTACCACAATTTTTACCAGACCGACTAGTGTGCCGAGAGGTCACACAAAAAAATGTGCTCGATGGGATTAGTAAGGAGCTCAAAGTAGTATAGAAAAAGGTATGTACCTCTTTTCCCCTATAGATTGGTATATTTTCTCTATTGGATTTAGGTCACTCAAAAGTGGAGTCCTCGACCTTAGAAGAAATAAATATGGTAAACATTGAATTCAAGAAGCATGACCCGTAGAAGCTCGTGGGTAATCACATGGCTAGATGCAATTTGAAAACATATGAACATGAAGATTCTCCTCAAGAAAATATTTTCCAAGGAGCAAGTTCTTATCCATAGGTATTGAGTCGGGTTTGAGCTCTATCACCCGATAAAATGATTGAGTTTTACAACTTTCAGAGGCACCGAAGAAGTATCCTCCCTAAAGTTTTACAAGGAGGAACCCCAACGTCTCCAGTTGCACAACAAATGGAGACCTGAAGCTGAGAAGCAATAAGTTCCAGCAGACAATAATCATGGGAAATTTTTGAGAATACTGAGGTGTCGACTCAAAAAATAGATCCCATCGACAAATGTATCAGGTGATCAACCCAAACTTCAAACATAGACACTAATAAAGGAGGGAGAAGAAGGATAATCTTTTACACTAGATAAATCAACTACAAATGCGGTTAGGAAATATTCGTCCACCAAAATTGGCAGCCCCATCCAGTTCATCACACCGTTACAATTCACCAGAGAGAATCCAAATGAAGAGGTAGTATTCATAGAGGAACTCACCCCCATTTCGGTTGAAGATTTGCCTCCCAATTTTTTTTTCACCAAGAAAAGGAAGGTTGTGGTGAAGAGAGAAATACACCAAAAGGAAGGTTCAACTATAAAAATACACAGGGTGTTAATTGATGGAAAAGCCTTGGAGGAGGTAGACTTTGTTCAATAAGTAGTAGGTTCATTGGGGGATTTTGCAATAACCAACTAGTTTTCAGTCAAAAATTTAAAAGAACGACTCAAGAAGAAAGATATGCAAATAAGCTAATTGTAGGATCAAATGAAGATTCTAGAAAAGAATGTTCAGAGTGAGGTCAACAAGGGCTTCGAGAAGATTAAATCCAATGATAGACAAGAAATCCAGCAGCTCAAATCCAGCCTTGAGGAGATGCACAAGAATATACAAGCGAGCCAAGGACAGGCCACCCAACAGGGTGAGCTGGTAAAACGATTACAACCCAAAGTGAATTCCACCGAGAACATGGTTGTAGATATAAAAGTGTTCCAATATAGAGCATTGGAAGTGCGAAAGGAACTGGAAGAAACACAACAAATCCTTCTCACTAAGGTTGAAACTGTCCAAGATCATTTTCAGATGATAGATCAATCATTGCATAAAATATTTTTAAGAGAGAGAGAACTTATTGCAACCCAGACTACCTTCCAAGAAGCAGTTGTGTCATCATCAAAAGAAGGAGTAGCTATGGATTCTAGGTTTTTCGTTTCAGAATAGAATAGGGGTGATATAATACTAAATACCTGGGAATCTAGCATAGCTAAAAGTAGGAAAATGGAAAGGAAGTGAAGGAGTCTTGTGAATAGGCTTTCCACTCATTCAAAAAAGAATCATTAGGCCTTGATAAAGAAGATAGATCTGGAGTACTGGGACAGATTGACATAACAAAACATCAACTTGACATTAAGACAAATATGGAAGAGTCTTAGGCCAAATTCTCGTAGATAAAATAGGTTTATATTATTTAGATAAATACATGGCTAGTGAAGCCTAGTCTGCAATTACAGTCCATAGATTTAGAAGATAGAGGAATGGAAGAAATATTGCCTCAATTAGAAAAGAAATTATATATTCTTGAGGCTAATAACTTGATAGAACCCTCCAGGCTCGTGGCACAATTTGTGAGCAGATGCATCAAATGTATTGAGAAAGGAAAATGTAGCACCTCTAGAAAAAAATGAGATAACCTTTGTACGTTATCCGTTTCAGAGATGGAGAACTAGAGAGAAAAACGCCTCTGCTAGCATAATGAGGAGACCGACATAAATGAAAGCGAAATGTTTTAGATTTCGTATTCTGTAAATTTACAATTTTAGAAATAGAGGCTTAGGGTTGAGACATTTTTGTATAAATACATATTTCAGAGAATGAAAACATGTTGCTTCTATCCGTATTGTAAGTGAGAAAACTCATCCTTTGTGAGTATTAATACAAGTGCAAACAGGGATTCAAATTTTTTTTATGTTTGAGTTATGTGCCCTATTTTTGTTTCATATATTATGTTCTCTTTAATATACTCTTGAACAAGTGAATGTTTATAATTTAGTACAATAGCTACCGTGATTACTTTTCATTTAGTATTTGATTAGCAAGCAGATTTTCCTCTGTATTTGCTATCAACAAATACAAGACCTGCTTGTTATTTAGATCACTATATCTTATATCCTTTCAGGAGTGGATTCTACATTTTCTTATACTATAAACAAGGTAAGACTCTTTTTTCATTGATGCCTTAGTTTGTTTAATAGTTTTGTAATTTTCTTCTCCTCTCTCAATTTTATAAATTTACTCAAACGAAGAAATACGACCTCTGCTCTATTCAGATATTAATTCCATTTGAGGATTTAACTCTTACACAACTAACGAAAGAAAAATCACCTTTAAAATAAATCACTCCTTAATTCCTGATGCCTGACATTATGTTTTGAGCCTTAAGTTTAATCTCAAGAACAACCTCTTTCTGGCGCCGCTGCCAGGGACGGAGGGACGAAGTTATTTTTCCCTAGGAGAACAACATGGTAAGTTTCTTTATTTGATAGTGAACAAAGAATATAATACAGTATTAAGGATAATTTTAATTTTCTCTTAGTGACTCCACCACTAATAAACTGGGATCCAGTCGAAGGAATACCAGAAAAAATTTGGACGATAAGCAGACCACGCCTGTATCTGACCCTGAAAACATTTTAAAACCAGGGGGATACCTTAAATAGACCAGTACTTCCACAATTAAGGTTTATCAACTCAAACCCACACAGTCTATTGCTAAAATTCCATCTGAACAGTTAACTCCATGTTGGCAGCCCTACATATTTTCACCTTTTAAAGTGACAAAAAATAATTCTCGTATCTTCCTATGCTTGG